>PNEQ01120886.1:0-10948 GCA_003012365.1 Medauroidea extradentata
TGGATTCTAACACGCGCGTTGTTGAACTCGAGAAATATTTCTTTCCCTAGAGTGTGTACCGGGCTTTAGTTTGTACAGGTCATTCGAGATAAAGTGAGCACTAAACATTTAACCATCGAAAAATATCACTAACCGTTACTGCATACAATTCAACATTAACTAAAGTTACCTTACTGCTTGTATGGTTGGCAGCGAAATTACGCAATATAATTCCGTGTATTTTCTTATTTAAATACGACAATATTGAAATAAAATCAACCGAAATCGACATTATTGTATTTTATATAATTAATAAAACTTTTCTAAACAAACCGTATGGGTTTATACTGACTATATAATTGGATGGAGTTATGCAGAATGGAACCAATGCACAAAGTTGTTTATTTTGAGATGATCACACCAAGTAGAAGAAGAAGGTACGACGTATATTCTAGAAAAAGAATAAGTATTAAATTATAATATTTAAATAAAACGAAGAGGCCAGAAAAACCAGGTTTTACAAGGTTTATATGGACACCTTGAATATCTCTGCTCTAGAAATTTTTGGATTGGTTCCCTTCTGCATAACTCCATCCAATTTATCTTCGAAGCGCAACCATCAAGACGTTAGACACTTCCCATCGTTAGCGGTTACGCGCAGAAAGATACGAAATGGCAGAAAATAGAACGTTAGCAGGGTTTTTTGAGTGCTCACTTTACCCCGAACCGCCGATACACTTATCTGCCTAGACCTATCAGTCGGTGCTTAGGTTCCTGTGTTCAGTTCAGCCAGTAATCGGTAAGAGAATGTTTCAGAATGTCGGTAGGAGAGTGGTACGTCACAATTAGCGATTTTTTTCTTACGGCGGGACATTATAATCCATGCTGGAATAAGTGGTAAGGTATTTTTTGCCTAGTTTGGCTGTTTAAGGACATGCGATAGCCGAAACGTAATAAATACAAAACGAATCTACTATATAACAATGAATGTTTGTTCGTCTTCTATGCGTCTCTATACCATGCATCAGGTTGCGGTGTAATCTGGCTGAGTTATGCATGCGCCCGAGAAGGTTTCTGCCAAAAAGAAAATGGAGGTGGGGGTGCACAACGGATAGAGGAGTATAATATGGTACCCAAAAAGTTTTAATGGACATTGCAAAGCTTGCCGATGCATCTAGTAACACACACTTATGACGTAATTAATGCTCATATTAATTTAAAACATGAACAAATGTCTGACGATTCAGATTCATCAGGCAATGCATAGGCTATATAGGCTGTTCACTATGAACTGAAGCAGAACTTGTAATTAATTAAAACCTATTTTATTGGACCAATATATCTTAACTTTTGAGAGTTGAAACGTTTACACTGGTTTTTAGTAACATGGAAGATTTCATGTTAAAAATAGTAAAGATGGCTGCAAAACGACCGAAAGAAAACTTAATGCAGTGCTCGCTTTATCGTGAACAGCCTATATAAACATTTTTACATAGTCCGAAGGCATTTGTAAAATGTTAAACAACTAGGCTATAAAAATATATATTTTTTAGAATTTAAATTAAAATAATGTTACGTTTGACTAACGAGAAATTAAACAGGCGGAAGACAGCCTATCTTAAGGGTCGAGCCTGGCATGCGTTTATTTAGCACAGTTAGGACTTGGTAAATGTACGGTCGCTAAGGTCGAATTTTACCCGCACATCACTTGCCTACTGGCCTCTACGTGCAAGGCGCTCCACTGCCGTGCAGACTTCCCGTAGCCTCGGCGACTTGTCTGAACGTTAATTCAAAGGCCGTCATGTAATTTTACGGCACGATAATTAAGATAAAAGTTTGACGCCAACTTGAAGACAACCCAGAAGTTTCTGAAAAAAAGATAGTAGCAACAGCGCATTATAAAAACACAATTTCACCATCCTTCACGCAAAAAAAAAATCGTCGTGGTTAAAATTAGAAAACGAAGCTTGTTTTAAACACAAATGGTTTTTTTAATGCTTTTCATGGTAAAGAAGTATTACACGAGTCAGCTATGAATCACGAGTTTATTATTGCTCTTCTGTAATTCACATTTATACATTAAATTTGAAATTTTGAATCTGACGCCGCTACAGATAAAGATATTCGAAAATGCCACAGTTACAGTAAACGGAAGTAATTCTTAACGTTCCAAGTCATCCTTTTTTTGGAAATAAAACATTTTGAGAAATGAGAATTTTAACGCTTTGCACACGATGTCTGCATGTAATAATAACAATTCATATTTACTAACACTAGCTTCACGCTCCTGCGTCATTATGCGTAATTACATTTGGTAGTTTGGTCGATGTAACATTACGATGAAACATGTCAAGGCAAAAGAGTTTAACGTCTCGTGGACAGCGATGTCATTACAAACAGTGACATACATTATCATACGACAGGAAATATTAAAGGAATCGACCATGGCCTGTGTTAAGTGAACATCCCAGCATTCTCCTGGAGCGATTTCGGCAAACTATGGATCAGGATGAGCGGAGTCGGTGATAAAACCCGGATCATCCGGAATGCAAGGCCAACGTGCTACCATAGTGGGGCATCACGCTTCGTGGAAAACAAATCCTTCAGAAACGCAGTATAGCTTAAACATGCGGCATGCCATGAAAATACGTAACCTAGCACGATGAACTTATAAATAGGGCCAAAGTTTTTGTTTGAATGATTTTTGTGCTAACTTGTTGCAGTGCCCTACAGCCACATCTGTAGCTCTGCTTCATGCTAACTGGAAGCGTGTCTTTATGCGGAGATATCGCTCATCCGACTGCCAATCAAAACAAGTTTATTGTGACACCACACGTCTGTGATTTTCGGGTAGAACCCCAGTACGCGTAAGACGTAAAAAAAACATAAAAATTACACACCTTGAAGCAGAGCTGCAGATGTGCACGTAAATAGTTAAAACAAGTTGGCGCAAAAATAATTACTTCAAAATCTGAGGTCTCTACTTATGAACATTATCCACTAGTATCTCTAATGTGGTTGGTGCTTGTGGAGGCAGACACGCCCCCAAATACAGAGGATCAGTAGGAAACACTTGTCAATAAACGCGGTGTATTATAGTTGGACGCATGAACTAAAGAGATGGAGAATGTAATGGACAACCAACCGATGGAATGTTCGGCTTTTACAGGTGTATACCATATGTTCATAATATAGAATAGATTATTGGACGTGATGATTTCGCTTCGCTCAATAATTTCTGCCAGCGTCGAATAATCGATTATTGACATCGAGAACCGAGCTCGATCACCAGTACGGTGGTACAAACTTAAGTGGGCGTATGTATGTATGTATGTATGTACGTATGTATGTATGTACGTATGTATGTATGTATGTATGTATGTATGTACGTATGTATGTGTGTGTATGTATATGTATGTATATAGGTCGTTCGGGATAAAGTGAGCACTAAATATTTAAACTTCGAAAAAAACACTAGCCGTTCTGCATTCAAATTAACATTAACATCAGTTACTTTTCTTCTTGTATGATTGGCAGCTAATTTCAGAATGTAGTTCTGTGTATTTTTCTATTTAAATGCAACAATACTGGAAAAAAAATCAACTGAAATTGGCATATTTGTGTTTAATATAATTAATAAACTTTTTTTATCTAACTACACAAGTTCCTACTTCTTACACGCACAAACATCAAGTGAAGTGTCCTGAGGGGTAAGATCTTTCCCGTCGTTAACCGTTACGCGCGGACGAACTGACCGAAAATAGAAATTAAGAAGGGCTTTTATGAGTACTAATTATATCCCGAACCGTCTATATATGCACGTGTATATGTATGTACACACATCTACAGTTGTCTAAACTGCACGAAATAAATCCTACATATTTCGCACTTACATTTGAAATCGTGGTCTGTATCTCCGAGGAACCTTGACAGCAATGCAGTGAATTTGTGCCGTATGTACGATCACCTAAAAGCCGTATGAATGTCGATTCTATTACAGGTTGGAAACATCAATGTTAAAAGTTTGGCACAGGGATAATTTCAGCCGCCTAAGCGATCGTATCGATAAGAGGTGTAAACTGACCAATCACAGAACTTTTGTGAATTTTAACTTCATGCAGTTGATAATTTGAAAGTCGGAATTGGATTGTTTTACACTTTAAAATGAAATTAAATGAATTCTCTCTTTGTAAAGTCTGGTTAAATTAATTTTAGTAGGTACGTTCTCATAGTTTATTAGGCTAGTTAGTGATAGCAGTGCAACTAGCGGCAGAATTTTTCACTGTGCCAAACTGTCTATCCCATAAGTAGGCCCAATGATTTTTGGTAAACATATTTCTGCCCTACCTTGTTTCAATACCTTACGTGGATATATGCAGCTCTGCTTCGCGGACATTGGCAACGTGTCTTTGTCCAGAGTCGTCTCTCATTTGACTCTGCCAATCAGAATATAGGTATTACGCAGTGACGGATCCAGCACTGCGAGAAGGGGGGAGGGCCTATACCTTAAAAAGTGTGTATACATACACCCCAAGCCAAAAGCAAGAGGTCCGGGTGTCCTCCCCCGGAAATATTTCGATTTTAGAGATGCAAAATGGTGCTTTTTAAGGAGTTCACACACAAAAAATTTAATTACATAAGTAAGAAAATTTTTAAATAAATTATGTCTTAAAAGTGAATAGTGCTAACAAAAAAACTGAATTATAAAAAATTAAAAAACAAAATAAATCTAGCCATAAAAGGGGGGGGGGGGCATCCCCCCTCTAAATCCGCCACTGGTACTACGTCACTGCATGTCTGCCGATTTGCGGGTAGAGTAGGGCAGACATAATTTCACTAAAAATCATCAGCACTACCCACAATAAAACATAATTTATTTCTAACCTGTAGTAGAAATAACCTCAGCCGTACGCAAAATACATATTTGTCTGGCTACCAAACCATCTACCTAATTAACTATCGGCTTTCAACTTGCAGCCCACACTTTCTCACTCACAAATCTGACGCAGACGCGACACAAATACACCTTACACGAATGGAACATGGCGGGCATTATCAGGATTCGCGTGCATCTGAGCGCAGGGAAATCGTTGCTAATCCCCGCCTCTCCGGGCCGCTATTCATGCGGGAATCCACCTGGGACTGACAACCCCATCCATTGTCACGCCGCTGCTTGCTCCTACTTAATATTACAACGTGGGCATATTACGCTAACAAGGCCGCAAAGCACCCAGCTATTCACAGCGCCACAATGAAGGCCACCAGCTCCGGGGGCACAAAAAATCTCGCGGGTCGGTGAATACGTCTTGCCGCGTTCTGAAAACGACGTACAAAAAGCGGTGGGCGAAGAGTGATGGACGCCGGGGGGTAGGCGTGGGGGAAAAAACAGCTCTTTTGTTTTCCAGAAGGGGAAAAAAAATCAGACGCAAAGCTCTCAAAGGAAGATAAAAAAAAAGCGACCAAACAGAGAGCATGAAATATTTATCGCATTCATTATCCACGGGAAAGCAGAAAATGGCAGCACCAGAAGTCGGCGACCTCTACCGCCAAGAGCTGGCGTAAGGTTCGATATCAAGACTTGGATATCCTCTTTAGGCGCTTATGAAAAATCACTCGGGTAGCCTGGGTAAAGAATAATTTTAACCAAAGTCATGTATACAATGACGTGATCAGGGTAGCAGCCAGTATTTTGTCAGGGAAGGTGGAAGAAGCGCACAAGATCTAATAAATAAGGACCTGAACAATTCGCGTCTTCTTCCAGGCACAAGCTACAATTCCGGCAACTGTAAGTTCGTTTCACTTTCACAACTGGTCCTTGACTTATTTTACACCTCGTGTAAGTCGCCGAGTCAACAATAAATACAGACCCATCTCACTGTGTCAACGAACAGCTAATGAACAGATAACGTTTACTTGAGTGCACATATATTCTTGGAGGCTAGCCTTCATGTCAGTGAATCCGCGAATTGTTCACGTCTCTGCTAATCAATATATTTTTTGCAAGCTACACACAGGTGAATCTCGACAAAGATCGTGCTCATTTATAGAATATGTTCATAAACATATTAACAGAAATACAGTATGTTCAGAAACACACACGCAATGAGCACGCCGCGCGAATCCTTGGCTACATTGGAGACGGAAATGTTAGCGGCAGAATGTTGCACGACGACATTTGGGAAGTGTAAGCGTACCTGGCGCGTGAGACATGATGTAGCGTGGCACGGAATTATTTCTACTTAAAAAAATGCTGAAACAAAAAAAAAATAATAATTCATTACTTTTTATGAGCATGACATTGTAGCTTGCAATGTCTTTATCCACTGTCATTTTTTTTTATTGTGGTATATCAGTTCGTTTTAGTGTAGTTCTTAAAACTGAAACATGAAAAATATGACTTTAACAAGCCATTACGCGAAAACTATGAGAGATAAAAAAAATTTCATAAAAGCCAAATTAAGTTATATTTTGTGTCTAAAAAAAGGAAAAAAATATCTGGTACAAATAAAAAATAAAATAATGGTGATGAAAATTGCGTTAGCGCGCGCCCTTAAAAGGGCACGGTAAATAAATAAGCGTTGAATTCTTCAATTGAAATCTACACCTTTTGATAGACAATATAGAAAAACTGTAAAACAACAATCCTAAATAATTATATTTGCCAACTTTCTGAGTATCATTTACCCATAATGAAGCATTTGTTAAGCATGATATCTTATGCCGCTATTAAATGTATGGCATTTCGGCGTCAGAGATTGATCTTCAGATATACGTTAACGGAGAAAAATTTCTGGTTAGAAAGTTGGCAAAAACTATTGTCTAGGACTGCTGTTTTTTTTTGCAAAATGGCTTCCAGAAACATAGAATTCTAAACTAGTGCTTTTCGCGATGAATTATAACATCATATACCTTCTTAAGGCCATGATATTTAATTAATTCCAAGCAACTGAAAATAACTCAAATATGTTTGAACCAAATGCTTTGAAAAAATTTGAGATTGTGTACATTCATACGATACACAATTTTGCCAGAGCGTTTTTTTTTTTAAATAATGTACCATTTGAATACAAAAAAAATTATTTTGCTTAATTTTGGCTTATTTTGACAACAAAATACGTGTTATTTCAGGGGCAAAAATCTAAAAATCCGTTTGGTGTATTGCAACAGAAAAATTCAGATACACGCGATGATATATGAGTGTTAAAACTGCCATAACGAATTTTCGATACATGTAATAATTTGCAATAAAAATATTTTCGAAACCACTGCAAAACTACAGAGCGAGGCCTTAAGACGGAGGTAAGATGGCCGCCGAGTAGGAAAGTCCCAGCCGGAGCTACACAGAGACTCAGGGTCCCGTCAGTCGCTTGAAGGTCCTCGTAAGTCACATGGAAACTGCTCATTGAACAGAAGGCCGGTGACGAGGGACCCATAAATCTGCAGGCTTGGATGCCGTCTTCAGACTCAGCCCCTTGTTTATCGCGAGGATTACGAGATTTCTCAGCCTCATTTCAAAAGCCGAGTCGATCCGCTGAACTGCCTGCAGTATCGTCGTAGCCAGAAGGTCAGAGGGCAGGTAACCCTCCTCAAATTACAACACAATTAGAATAAATACGTGTTTATTTGACGGAGATAACTGGGGTATGGAAAATAAATACTTAATCTAAAATTGTCGACGAAGTTCCAGCCCTCCGGCGAAAAACTTATGCATTAAAAAAAGAATTATGCAAATACGCTAAAATGACATTCCTAGTTCCTTTATACTATCAAAAATCATTCAAAATTCTATCCACAAAAATTGTATTTCTCCCAGTCAACCACTCAATTTACACTCAAACTTCTCAGTAAAATTCTGCACTCATGGATGTAAGAAGAATTTAAGTCTTTCTTAGTAACGAGCGAGCTGTAGGAACACGTTAAAGGATGTTCACGAGAAAAAATTCTAAATTTTATTATTTTCGCAACATTTGTTTCATATACGTTAATTGTAACTATATTTTCCACTTGTAAATTCTTTTTAACTCTCGTAGTTTCCCCAGAGCGGCATTTCAAAGACAAAATTTGCAACTTACGGGAACATAGGAATAACAAACACCAAATTATTTACACGAATTAAATAATTTACACTTAAATTTATATATTATGGGCTATATACTAAAATATTTAAAACACACAAAAAAAGTCATTTTGGGTTTTCAAAAATTGTCATAAGTGAAGTAAATTGTCATAATTTTGAGAACTTTTTAACAAGTATAAAGTTTGTGTTTTTAAATATTGTAGCATGTGATTTATCTCTATATATAAAAACTAGCAGTCCCCCGCGGCTTTGCTCGCGAGTATTATTCATAACTGATAATATTTACTTTAATTGAAAAACCTCTTTGTACACAAGATTGGTACTTCAGTCATCAAGTGTTAGAATGTCCAAGCGGCCAGTTGAACTAATTCTGCAGCAGGATAAGTAGCTATAGCTGTCCACGCAAAAAGCAGTCTTAAGTTTGTCCCTGCCACTAACAGCGACTTCGCCTGGGCCTTATTTATAAAACTGCCAATTTGACGTTGTGGGGTAGTTACACATCTAAGGTAAGAGGTTAATCGAATGAGAAACATCTGTTTACCCTGTGCACAACCATTGGTGACGGTGCCCTCAATTATATATTTTCAAAATATTCACTTTAACTTTATTGACATTAAAAAGTTTCAGAGGGTAAAGGTTTCGCGGAAAAGTATTTGGCGCCCCAAACCTGAGATTAGTGAGATGATATATCGTCGGTTTACTGCCAAAAGTGACAAAGTCAAGATGAGATAAAATAATAAAAATGCTTGGAATATGTATATGTTGTTCACGAACAATTGCCCAAGTTTAAAGTCTATTCGTCGTTTCGTACTGTTGTGTCACAGTATAGTAACATACCACATTTTTGTTAATATCTACAAATTAATACTGTTTTTAAACGAAATAGCATTTATGACTTAATCACTTTTGGCAGTATACCGACGATATGTCAACTGATATTGTAGAGGAACCTAAGTGGAAAGCGAACTGCAATTTTACCCCTTTTAAAGACTACATGTAAATTGCACTAATTCGATCTGCCTTGTAGTTTTTGTGTGTCAGAATTGAACGTTTGCAAGCAGCTTTTAACGGAATTCAAGCCCAGAACCTTCCGGAATTTAGACCTGAGTGACAAACAACTGCGTCACGTAACGTCAAAATAATTCATGAAAATAACATTTATTGAAAAAAAAAAAAAAAAAAAAATATCTGTGTCCTGGGCTCATAGAGGTTGTACAACACCACGTCTCGATAGGTTACTGTGGAGTGAAACTCCTGTATAAGTTGTTTCTCGCTGCTCGTTCCTGCTTTTCGGATCGTCTGCCTTGATTATTGACCAACTTAGTTTTATTCTTAATAATCACGTTTCTTATAAAGAAAAAAATTATACATATTTTTAAAAATATTTACATAAGCATCACTCTGACGCGAACAACACCTCAATATCGCTACTGGTTAGATAGATATCGTGGGTTGATGGAAAACAAATTTTGTGCTTTTTCACCCTTTTGGGTGTCGAATTTGGAAATATTTTAAATTTACATCTTATACATTTGTATAAGTATCCAACTGAAGTGTAAATCACATCGCTAGCCCGTTCAGTCGAATCAAAATCGATCATTCACTAAAAAAAAAAAAAACACATATCACCCCTGCACAGTATTGAGAAATCGAATTTCGAAAAATCTGAAAACCGTTTTGCGATAATTTCTGTAATCATCATCCTGAAGCAAAAATTAATTTTATATCTCGACGGGTTCGATAGATATCGAGGATTTATCTAAAACACGTTCAAGGTCTTTTCACAACTTAAGAGAGTAAATTTCGAAAAACCCTTGATTCACGTTTTAGAATACTTTATTGGTATCTCGTGGACGTAAAATACACAACATTAGACCGCTGGGTTTAAGATATATCAACGATTAATTGTAAACACTTTTCACCACTTTTCACGTCCTTAGGTGGCGAATTTCGAAAATTCCTGAAATTACTTTTTAGGTATTTGAGTAAGCATCAATCCTAAACAAAAATCACGTCTCCATGTAAAAAACTACGGCATCGATATATATCGAATGTGAGTCGAAAACTCATATTACCCCTTTTTTAACCAGTTTAGGGCCGAATTCAGAAAATATATTTTTAATGGTACTTGGGATATTTACAAAAGCACCAATTTAAAGCAAAGAGTACTTCGCTATCTCGATTGATTCGATAGATATGGAAGGATAATCGAAAACACAATTCACGTATTTTCACCCCTTTAAATAAAGAATTTCGAAATGATTTTGAGTCCTGTCATAGACATTTGTAAAAGTAACCAATTAAAGTTAAAATCACGACGATAGCCAATTGTGTTTCAAAGATAAAGACGATTCATTAAAAACACATTTTGCCCCTTTTTACTGCCTGGGGGTCGAATTTCAAAAAAACCTAAAACTACTTTTTGGGTATTTACGTAAGAAATATTTTGAAGTGCATATCAACTCTCTATTCCGAAGGGTTCGATAGATATCGATAGTTGATTGGAAACACATTTAAGGTATTTTCAGCCCCTTAAAAGTTGAACTTCGAAAAATCCTTAAATTGGCTAATATGCATTTTTACGAGAGTCCTATTAAAGTAAAAATCACCATGATTGGCCGTCGGGTTCGAGCTCTATCGACGTTTCTTCGGAAACACATTTCACCCCTTTTCACCCCCTTAGAGGTCGAATTTCGAAAAATCCCTTCATAGTGCTCGCCTACGACCTGAAGGGAACCCCCACAAAAAATTTCACGATTCTAGGTCCAGTGGTTTGGGCTGCAGTTTGATATGTCCGTCAGTCAGTCAGTCAATCAGTCAGCTTTCATTTTTATATATATAGATGAAAGCTGACTGATTGACTGACTGACTGACTGACATATCAAACTGCAG
>PNEQ01120887.1:0-11441 GCA_003012365.1 Medauroidea extradentata
GGGTATGACTGTGAGGAAGTGAAGACGAGGGCACTCAGACTCGCTGGAAGGTACCAAGAATTCTAGACACATGAGCAGAGTGAGGAGATCGTTGTACTCTGTAATAACAGACAGTCAAAATTGTAACAGCAGTTGGAAGATTTATTTAATGTAACGGAACACAACATATCTTTCTTTAAACAGTGCCTTCGTAAAGTATTGTCGTGACTTGTGTTCCGAATTGAATTGATTTATAATTCATGTGTGTGGTGGTGCGTGTGTACTAGGGAGAGAGTGTGGAGGGCATTGGCCTCCAGCTGGTCACGAGCACAGAGCAGCTCAAGTCCTTGCGCAAGTACAAGTGTGGACAGTGCCGGGAGGAATACCGCAGCCAGGCACGCATGCTCTATCACCTGAACCGTTGTCGCCAGGGCCCCTACTCGTGCGAGCTCTGCTCCCAAGAGTTTCGTTTCAAGAAGGATCTCAACCAGCATAAGAAGAAATCTCACAGGTTTATTTGCTTTTCATTAAGTATTTTTGTTTCGTCCCAATACTGTGTGTCTCAGTCGTCAAAGTCATTACATCTGCGCTAAAAGCTATCTTTCTTGAAATAGAACTCTCAGTATCTGATCTTTGTAACTCGGACAGACTTGTAGCATTGCAGTGTTATAGATATTTAATCCACGTGTGACCAAGGTGATTTCTGCTGAGTAGGCAGCTGTCTGTGTGCAGTATATGTGTTTCGTGTAAGTGTTCTGTATGAGGACTTTTGGTGTGGTATGTGTGATTTATATTAGTCTAGTTTTACTTTAAATTAAATTATTTTTATTCTCAAAAATGTTTTGTTATAGTGGTGAAGAGAATTTCATAATACTGATAAACTCAACCATTCCATAGTTAGTATGCTGTTTCTTTTCAATTTAAAATTAGAGCTTATGTTTGAACTTGCATATTATGATTTTATCGACAAGAGCTCAAGAGTCACAGAGGCTTCATATATGTAATAACATTTTTGACTTCAGCTTACAAAATCATTGAAGAAATCCAGTAAAAATTAAATGAACTTAAGCGGGGGGATCTGTCTGATGTATATTGTTGCAACTAATAAGATAAACAAGAATTAAAATCAGGTTACTCAATCTGAGTAGATACGTATATTGTTACAAACAAAAAGATAAACAAGAATGCATGAGGTATAATATGTGTGACAGGGAAACAGGTACAGGTGTTGTGTGTTTACTGCTTGAGTCGGATAGCTACTAAAACTGAAAAAGTGTGACTGAACAATTTTGGTTTTGATGGTCTGTTAGGTAATGTTATAGTATTCTACCATACTGTCATGTGGGGGTGGTTTAATGCTGGAAATTTCAGTTAACATTTGTGCATGTAATTGTGGAGGCTGTAGTTATTATCATGTAGGTGAATTAATCAGAAACTACTGAATGATAACATGTCTAGGGATGATAATTGGTGACATGGAAATTTAATTAGATGAGAGACCTGCTGGTTGGACTCAACTTTTCTTGTACAGTAGTTTGTGTATTCAGGTACTTGTCATTTGGCTGCTGTTCTAGTAAACAATCAGTTGTACATCTGACAAGGTATTGCAGGAACAAATGAATTTTTTTCAGACATGTTTGCTACTGGTTCATAGTCTTCAAGGAGGAGTTCCATAAACAGTGACTCATTCACAGATACAAGTGTTCAAAATCTTATTGTTCCTTTAAAGAATTCGTGAAAGTTGTGTGTTTATAATAATTTAGTTCTATTGTGTATTGTCTGTAATTATTTTGTAATGAATTTTTTTGGTTCAATACCGAATATTATCGATTTGCATAAATAATATACTAATGTCAAATTAATAAGTGTATTGAAAAATAAAATAGATATCACTTGAGGGTTAGCGGTGTTGAGTAATGTTTCAGTTAGGGTTAGTATTCAGCTACTATGCTAAATAAGAAAATAAGGACAGTAAGCATACTACAGTTAGGTAGGGACTGGAAAATTTCGTGAATTCAATTACCTGCAGGCTAGAATCCATTGTATTATGCATGCTCAAGCCCCGACTATTTGTCCACCTGCTGCTACTCAATGGAACAGCAGACAATGAACGAATAGACGAGGCTTGAGTATGCACAGTACAATGGATTCTAACCTACAGGTCATTGAATTCGCAAAATTTTCCAGTCTGTACAGATACGTGATTGTTGATTTTTGAAGAGTAATTAGTGTACTTCGTAATTTTGAAAATAATAATTTGCCTAGATGTTAAGGTTCAGTTTCATTTGCTATATTGGATTGTTTCATTTTTTGTTTTTAAGAATTTTTACGAAGAAAAATTAAAAATTTGTGTTTACAGCGCAAATTCTATTTACCTTTGTGATACAGTTCAGGAACGGCAGTTGAACTTTTTAACACTGGTTGATTGCAGCCTGTATATAGGTACATTAAAAGATAAACTGCCATGCCTGTACTGTGTATTAGGAGGTAAATAGAATGTGCACTATAACCACAAATTTTGAATTTTATTTTCTACTAACAATTTCTCAAAAGTGCAAAATAAAACAATCTAACATGGGACTGAAACCGAGCTTTAAGTTTTGAGAAGTGAATCATTTGCCCTGGTTTTTAGTTACATGGTATTGAAAAAGGGAAAGATGGAAGCAAAATGACTGAAAGACAATTGTAAATAGTACCATCATGACCACCCTATAATTTGAATAATAACAAATTTGTAATTTTAATGAGTTATGAAAATGACTTTCATTTTTCTATTAAATTTTTTTTTCAATGTGCAATAAAGTTGCTTTAAGTAAAATGTATTTTTTGGCTTGTTTGGATAAATGTAGTAAGAGTGAAACCACATATTTTTTCTGACATGTTTTAAAGGATCTGCTAAAATGGTATAAAATTTGAATTGTGTAAAAGAGAGAAAGTTATGCTGTTTAGGAGAAGAGTACATATGTTTAAAATAAGGGAAATTACATCATCTTCTGGGAATGTAAAGAAGGGGTTCTGCTGAAGTTTCTTAGTTCTTTTTTTCTCCGTGTTGGAGTAATGTAGATGTTTTTGTATGAGCAGTAATCCCCTTAATGTTCACTGTGACATATAATTTCAACCTGCAGCTAGCATTTTCACTTGCAAACACATGGAGGAACTGTGATGGTCGTTACAGGGGAGCAAAGTGTTTTTTCTGCGATGAGTGCTCTCTGGTGTTCAAGCTGTGTACGTCTCTACAGAAGCACAAAGTGAACAGACACGAGAGCAAACAAGGGTCTTTCCCATGTGACCAGTGCAGTCAGCATTTCACAAAGAAGATACACCTCACCAACCACAAGATACGCATGCATAAGATTGATAGAAAGTTCCTGTGCCAGGTACCGTCAATGTCTGTGAGAACAGTTTGAATGTGTTTGTATTTGTGTTTTTTTCTCGTATATATTGCAAGACAACAATTTACATATCACTCTCATCTTTATGTGTGCTTGTTTACTTCCTTCACATACAGTAGTATAAAAAAAGAATTTCACAGGGTATTTTCTTGATTCTGATTTTAATAGCAAGTGTAAATCCACATGTTTTGTTTCTGGCACTATAAGGGCAACCTTGGATGAGTAAAGGTTGGGGGAAAATCCTAGCCAGCTGTTCTATTCAAAATGCAACCTGTCACCCCACCCGTCCAGAGAATGATGAAGGAAGAAGATGTAGGGGTAAGGGTGGAGCAGTGACTGAATAAAAGATAGGGGAAATTAGGAATCCCTATGAAACCTACGTGTTTGATTAACATTCAAGATGACTTGGGTTGGATCCCTGGCTCCGAATGCTGTGATGGTTTCGTAACAAATGCTGTGGTTTACTTATTTTCCTTGTTCGTGTGATTGTGTATATTGTGTGCCACACCTGTAATAACCTCAGTGTTCGAGGTGTGAAAAGCCCTCTTACCTTACCTACCAGTACATGACGACATCTCCAAAGCGCTGCATGCAGGAACTGGAACAATAACACAAGAAACTGAACTCTGATGTAAGTCAGTGTGGGTTACAGTGTATCTGTATCCTTGCACAGAAGTAATTTCACCATACATTAAAATTTTCTTTTTAATCTGTTACATGCCAGATAAGCAATAAAAAATATGTGTACTTGTTTTTTATTTTGATTTCTATGACATCTCATAATGCATGATGTTTAATAGTCCTACAGTCATTCATGCTGCTGTTTTCTGTACAATGTAAAGATTTCAGTAAGAAAGCCCCTTCAGTTTTAGCCACGTACCAGCAGTCCTTTTTAGAACTGATAATGGCTAACATAGTATCTCTACATACAAATAGATACTAGTGTTTGTCTAACAGGAAATACTATAATACAGTACATAAACATTCGTACCACACACAAATGAGAACAGACTAAAATTTTTATAAACTAAGTATTAAAATATAGCAACAAACTATAGTGAATGAATGTTGCGAGGGTTTGAAAGGGCCAGAAAACTAAAATTTAATATAGAAATTGATTTAATTGTGAGTTTTAATGTATACACATTACAAAATGACTGTTGTTGACTTTTAAGATATTAATTTCTAACAGAATTTTATAGATACTTTTCTTCTGTTCTAATATAAGTTAGGTATTGTTTGATATTTAAAATTTTTTTAGAGATGATTTTCCTTTTTACTTAAATTTCTTATTTTAATTTTTTTTCATATACTTTATTATTTGTATAAGATTCTTAAATTTTTTGTTTATATTTGACCACCTCTTTTTAAATTAAATACCAGATAAAGTAGCTAGAATGCTCGTTTCGGACATGCAGTTTACAAATAGCGACACATAAAATGTTGGCAATATTTATTTATATCTTTTTAGTAGCTGGGAATGGTTGTTTAGTGCAAAAAAACTTTATTTATTAATTTTTTTACGCTGCTAGTAAACCCTGTTGTTTTCTTCCAGGTTTGTGGCCACAAATTTAGCAATTCTAATAGTTTAAACACTCACTTGAAGACGCACTCAGAAAAGAAGAGATTTAAGTGTTCCTATTGCAAGAAACTATTCCGACAAAAAGAGAAACTGAAATATCATACTCGAATACATACAGGTACCACATTTTACAAATTGTACGGTGTTCATTAAGCAAACAATTATGTAACTGCACATTGCCTTTTGTTTCGTTTGAAAATATTTTTAAGAACATTCAGATACATGGTCACCCCAACAGGGGGTGTTAGGGAACGTCTCCCCTACCTTAACCAAAATGTTGCGTGGAGGTGTAGGACAAATAATGTCTATTGCCCCTCACTTTCTGTTCCCACATTTACATTTGGCTGGTTGGGGAAGGGGGCAAGTCCCCATTACCTCCTAACAATTTGGATTACATTCCTTCTTTCCTCTTCCCCTTCAATATTTTTAATACCTTTACACCCATTTATTGTTTTATTTCATTATTTATATGTTTAGGAGAAATTTTTTTTTTCAGTATTTCAAACAAATTAAAGCACGAAAGTACAGAGGTATTTCCCTCTCTTTCAATAATTTTACCCCTATTTGTTTTATTTAATTACTTGTTTAGGATAAATTTTCTTTTCAGTATATCAAAAGAGTTTAGGTGCAAAAGTTCAGAAGTGCCTTGATTATTTTATACGTGAATTATTGTTGTGTAATTGACTGCACTGCATTTAGAAATTCTGTTAGTATGTTGGCTGTCATGAAAGGCAGGAAGTGGTTTTGTTGAGAAGCTTGTATCACCCATTGTGGTGATTAAACATACAGCTCCAAATCCAGTAGCTTCATACCCTCTAGAGCCTACATGTACTTAGATCAGAGTTCTCGTATTCCAGCTCTCAGAGCAAACATTGAGTCATTACCATCTTCTGCTCTGTTTACTCTCAACTGCAGAGGAGCAGTACACCACTCTGGTGTCTTGCTATCTTACTCTGTCCTGCCCTGGTGACACCGTGCCTGTTTAAGTATGCTGCCACACACAACTCTTTAATTGTCGCAGTGCCATTGAACTGACGTACAGTGGCGGCCGGTCAATGTTTTGTGCTCAGTGCTATGAATATAATTTCCTTCACCCCCTTCCACGCTAAATCGCTATACTTTCTTTCCCTGCTATTAATCATATGTTTAACTCAAAGGTATAGGACTTTTGCTTTAAATGTATTGAGAAATTGCTCTGCGTTTCATGGCAAGCAGTAATGTAGCCAATAAAGTGTGTTGTAAAAAACTTTCAACCTAAAGATGTTATCCACAATGTATAGGTACTCGTTAAATACACAAGCAATGAATACCACTAACGGCAAGTTAGTATCCTACAATCGCAGTTTCTATACATTTGTTCTTACTGCGTTCCCTCTGTTTCCTCACGATTAATGTGAACCCGACTCGTAGATAAAATGCCAACAATAGCGCATGTGAGACGTCTTAAGACTACATTAGAGTTCAGCTTGTCTAAATGCAGACACAATTTTTTAACACATGCGAAGTAGGCCTACGCATATCTTCAGCCCCGCATCGGCATATCATTTTGATACGATTAAATAACTATTCCGAAAACTATAACTTAATAACTCCTTCAATTATGAAAACTAGACATTTCATGTGCTTGTCCACTCGAAAATCAACACCTACACAAACCTAAAATAATTTTCCACTCACCGTCAAGCAACACAGAATTTTCACAAAAATTAATCAATATTGTAGAATTCGACTTACCAAATTATCCCATCATAAAGCGTCGGTAATGTAGCCATTGCGCCAAAGACTAATAACATAGATTCTACGGCAGTTCGTTATTTATGCACAGTATCACGTCACTGACGCCCACAACTTACAATAACAATACATAGTAACGTACTATTCATAAAAGTTACTCTAAGTCAGCTACACGTCCATGCGACACCGAAAATGACTTTGTTTACAAGTCTGCAATGTACAAACACGTGCGCGACGCGAGCGGCCATCATTGTCCACGCGCTGACGTAACTGTCGCGCGCTTGCGCAGTAGATAGCAGGGCTACTCTGCTCATTGCACGGAGCAGGTGTTGATAAAGGCGAGGTTCCCGCATCTCTCTACACCTCTGGCTAGGACAGGGGGGAAGAAAGAGGAGTGACAACCGTGCGCTAGTCCGTGGGAGCACCGAGCCAGGTTTACACCATAGAAAAGGGCGGCTTACACGAGCGAAATTACTTGAGAAAACTCCGTCCGCCTATAAAACTTAGCACAAAACAGTCAATCTATTATAAAGAAAGATTAGAAGTATAAATTTTGTCACATTACCTGAAATTTAATAAAATTAAGTACGCAATAACTTTGTAAAAGTTTACTCAGTGCTACAGCACGAGAGCACGGCCTTACGCACCGCCACTGATGTACACGCTACCTTGGCAGCCAAGCGAGGGTGGGGGAGGGGGATATTGTTCTAGTCACACACCCAGCCATTATAGACTCAACATAGCAGTGCATCAATTTTAATGGATACAATGTTGGTGGTATTCTTAGTGTTGCATATACCAACTTAAATATATGCTTGCTTGTAGGAAATATAATTAGCAGTTAAAGCATGTTAATCACATTAGAAAATCAGTCTTTTGAGTGGAATTTTTTTTTAAACCAAAGTTAAGCGCAATACTGTAAAATACTCATGCTAAAGTCAATTTTTTTTTAAATTTGAAGAATTCTAGATTTTTGTGATATCAATGAAATTACCTGCATTTGGCTTTTAAAACAAATTGGTAGTATTTGTGAATACAGTTAATTGAAAAAAATGAGTTGTCTACTAACAGCAGTTAAGGTTGACAATCGCAAACACTGTTTTATTGTTAAAAAGTTGCGATGTTAGTAGTAAAGTTCGAGTATCTTTTTACTTTCTAGAATTTATTTCCTAGTTAGTTTAAATGGAAATTATGTTTTAACAAAACTTACACACTTTCTTTGTTCTGAGAAAAGTATGATGCAAGTTCTGCTAAAAATTAAACTTGAATCAAAATGTATTAGACGTAGAAATAACTCTCACCGTGTTACAAATTAATTAATTTTAAATTGCAGTGTTTGATCACTGCATTGCCAATGTGTTCGTTAGTTTTATTCTGATAATGTGTGTTTCACTAGGAGAGAAGCCTCATCTTTGTCAGACATGTGGGAAGAGATTCATTCGCAAGTCACAACTAGATGATCATGTGCTAAGACACCAAGGGAAGAAACGATACCATTGTTCAGATTGCAACAAGACATATGCTGGCCTCTGGGATCTCAAACAACACATCAAGTAAGACTGGTGGTGTTACAATCTTTCTTGTTAGCCTACATATTTTCCAGTAGAAAGACTGGCTGGTAAGATAACTTACCTGTCTATAATGATACTGCATACGTACATTATACCTGTCCACATAATGTGTGTCGATGTGCATGAGTGTGAGTTCCTAAACATTTTGTAAACCCTTGTCACAAATATCTCCATACTCATTGCATGTTAAGTGTCTGTAATTAATTACATCCAATTCGTAGTTTTGCACCATGCCAGGTTATTATTTTTAAAATTAGTGGCTATTTTAATATTAAAGGTATTAAGTCAAGTCCATATTAATGTAATGCTATTGCAGTGTCAGCAGTATTAATTACATTTTTAAAGTAGCAACTACATACATAATCCAGTGTATTGTTTGGCCAATTTTGAACAGGCTTAGTGCTGGTTTCACAATGTCTGGTTATGTTCCGATCATCATCTGATTAAATTTTAAGTGGTGGTTAGCAGTGTTTTGTGTTTCTCGAGTTATGGTTAACTTAAAACTGTTGTTTGACTAGTGGTAACCAACGGTTAAGTTAAACACAAGAAGAAGTTCCGGTTACTAAGTTAATCGGAACATTTAACAAGTATTGCAGGTTCGGTATTTAAGCAATAAAACATAATTCTTGTGATGAAAACATGATTATGTGTTACAAAATCAGAAAAAATTATTAGATGTGGAGTTATACTATGGAAGTCTTCATTTATTGCATTTTTATTGAATAATAGTTTTATTTGAAATGAAAGATCACTGCCAATACAGAAGTTATGGCCAAATTAATTTTTGAAGACGATGGTTGCAAACAAAACTCAATACAATATTGATATTTCTAAATCGAAGAATTTCTTTCTGACAATGACAATTTTTATAAAGATATTTTATCAACACAAAAATATTAACTCTCAAATTATTACGAGAAACGTGCTTCATGGTTTAACGTTAATCACTATTTACCAAAATGTACGCTGCTGTTCTTTTCTGGATTTGTTTTAAAGTGTTGAGAGAAAGAGGTTAGTTTTGGTTAGGTTACACAGAAAGCCCACAAATTTTTTGTGAATGAACGTGCCAAATGCATAAATTTTTTGCTAGAACATACAGAAAATAAAACACAACATAACTTACATCCAAACTGTTTTTAATTCAATGATTCACACACGACAGCAAAATACAGTTACTTTCAACGCCTCACAATTTGAAACAGAGATTCTTATTACTGAAAATAAATCTTCAATTAATATTTGGCTTCATTCACGAGAGGTTATGCTCGGCGATTATAATAACACGAACATAGAGAAAGTCTCTTGCAGTAATTTCGCACAAATATAATGGACACCATTAGTTGTGACGTCACACGAGAGTGCCGGTTCCAAACAAATGTTTGTTTTGAAAGTTTAACATTGAAAACTTGATTTGGCATCCCGACGTATTTTTGAAATTATGTTAATAAATACAAATACTTTCGTTTAGACCTAAATAATGTCAAACATGAGTGCGGCAGAACTTCTCTCGTAAATTGATATCGTCGGAGACAAAAGAATCTTAATACACGTAGCAGGAATAGACTTTTATAGCATGCATCGTTACGAAATAATATTATAAGGTGCGGAGATTGTTATAACTTAGGACGTTATAATGTGTGTAAATAATATTAAAAGTTTTAATACTGTATTCGTTCAAACTAATTAATTTCATATTAGGCGATGTTAGGCAGAGGCTGTTAAAATATAAGCCTATACAAATGCTGCTGCTTACGAACATTAAGGGAGGCTTAATTATTTAATTAATGTAAAATATCAGTCTTGTGGGTTTGCTAGCTGGGCTCAAATGTGTGCTAAAAAAAAGGTTAGCTCTATTTCTGGCCTACTGTGTTTATTGCCCCTGTCCGATGATTTTTAGTGTCCTTAGCCGTACAATTTTCAGTGCCTTAGCCCTGAAATTTCAAGTTCCTGTCTTACAATTTTCTGAGACTGCCCTACAATATTCAGTGTATCTGCCCTACAAATAGTGCTTCTGCCCTAAAATTTCTAATTCCTCCTTCACTGCTTCATAATTTTTTATGCCCCTGCCTCACAGTTTTAAGTGCATACAACACTGTCCCATGATTTTTTGTGTCACTGCCACACATTTTTAAAAATGCAACTACCCTACAATTTTTTGTGATTATCCTAAAAGTTTCTGTACCTCTGCCATTACCCTGCCCCTGCATTTTTTTAGTTATCCTACCTTAAAATTTTTTTTTCTGTACATCTATCCAACTGTACCCTACCCTACAGTTTTCTGTACCCCTATCCAACAACTGTATCCTACCCTACAATTTTCTGTATATCTGCTCCATGATGTTTAATGTCTTTGCTTAACATATCCAGTTTAGTTTAGTTTATTGCATCCTTGGATCTTTTTTGTGTACATTTTTGCACAAAGTGCACCTATCCTACAATTTTGTTTACCTCTGCCCCATAATTTTAAACATATTTTCCTCACATTTCCTGTACCCTACTGTACAATTTTGTGCTTAGGCCAATACCCTAAACTTTTCTGTACGGTACCTCTACCTCATGATTATTTTTAACGTCTGAAGAAGGAAAGGTGAGTCGGGGAAGGGATCCCAACATTGACAAGTATGAATGGACAAACTACGACAAATGACAGAGAGAAGACTGATATGCTGCAGGTTCAGTACTTGTCAGTGTTTGAAGCAAAGGAGAACTGGAATAGTGAGACAAATAGACAAAATTAAATGGAAATGGATTGGGGTCTTCCTCCAAGGTCAGTGGCAGAGCGTGAAAAGAGGGGTGTAATTGACAGCAGACGAGGTGACATCAGGGATGCCACAGGGAAGTTTTCTCGGTCTGGTATTGTTCACCATTATGGCGAATGGTATGGTTATTGGGTTTAGTGGCAAAATTATATTGTTTGTAGATGATTGTCTTTTATACTTAGTGTAGAGCAGTGGAGTCAACTTGCAGGCAGACATTCACAGGTTGTGTTTTTGGACTGTGGAAAACAAGGTGAAGATCAATGTTTGTAAGACTAAGTTAGTCAGGTTTACTAGGAAGAGAGTGATAAGCAGAGTCAATTACAGAGGGATGGGCAAGAGATAGAGAAGAATCCACACAATATAAGCATCTAGGGGTTGTACTGTAAAGTGACCTTAGGTGGACAAAATGGGCGGAGAGGGTGGT
>PNEQ01120887.1:11541-23150 GCA_003012365.1 Medauroidea extradentata
GAGGGAGAGGAAGCAACAGCCAGAAGATCGAGAGGGTGTGGAGGAGAACGGAGCGCGGTAGGCAGTCTATGCTTGTGAGGTCAGCAAGGGAGTGAAATGTTTTGCAGGATGACATGACTTGGTGATGGTAAAGTGGGTTGGTGGGTTCAGGGATGTTTTGAAGAGGGATTTCTAGATGTGGGAACATGTGATCTCACCACCGTGCAGCAGCACAGTTGTGAGTATTTATTAATTTATTTATTTTGTCTCTGCTACACATTTTTAATTGTGCTACCCTACAATGTTCTGTATCCCTACCCTACAATTTTCTTTACTTCTGCTCCATGATTATTTTTAATGTCCCTGCCTCACATTTTTAATAGTCCTATCCTTACTCTGCCCTATAATTGCCAATGCTCCTGCATTACCATTTTCTGTACCCCTGCCCAAAATTTTTTTGTTCCCTACCCCACAATTTCTCCAACCTTGATTGCCTTGCCTACTGTCATATTTTCTTAAAATTAAGTCGTAACTATAAAATACCCTTTGGAGAAAAGGTTAGCAACATATTAAACTAGACCTACCGTAAAAACAGTAAAATTGCTACAGAAAAACTTCTCTACAACAAACTCCAAGGGACCCAAATCACCATTTGTTTGTTACAATGAAGTTCTTTATACTGAAATCAAAATTCAGGTTAATCATTTGTTTCCTCAACAAACTATAAAATCGAACAAGTGCATTTTTTAATAGCTCACAATTCTCATTTCAGAAACAAAAATCAACATTTAATACATGGATGCCACCAAGTTCATTTCCAAAATCCTGTAATTAGCATTAAAAAATCCTGTAAAATCCTGTAATAATTCAAACTTACGTCTACGTACTTTTCCGAAGTTTTTTAGAAGATTCTTGCTGTAGAATTTTTGATAGTGAAATTAATATGTATAGTAAATTATTATTGTATTGTGAAAAATGGAAATGTTATACAGGAAACCATTTACTGTTAATATTTTTTGCAGACTGAACTATTTTCTAATCAGTTTTGGTAAAGTAGCAGTGAAACTTTCCACCCGTTTTCCTATTTGGAAAAATTTGTAGAATGAGTGCGGACATGTTCAACTGACTACTTATTGTTGAAAAATTAATATATCTGCGTAAGTTTAATTATGGCCTCGAATGAGACGTAGTTTGCACATCAAATGTAAATACACGTATTTACTAACATAATCGCCGCATGTTTTCCCCAAAATTTTTGGTACAAAATATGGGGTGCAGCCATTATGAGGGGTTTTAAAATTTTTCCTTTTTTATTTATTTTGGCATAAAATAAAACACAAATTTACGTATATTTGCTTGTATATAGCATGACCTTTTCTGCAAAAATGAAGGAAAAGATTTGTATGTTTAAAATAAGGACAAAAATATTAGTGAATCTCGTTACTCCATTCATGTGCATCGCTAATTTTTGTGTCAATTGTTGACAAACACAGATGTTAGAAATATCCGTGAATATCTAACATTATCTGTCTGTCCGCTTTAACCTTTAAATATCCGTTAAAATGGATAAAATCCATTAAAATGGCAAGCCTGATTTAATATTTGTTCAACTATGTACAAACTTTGTGAAAGGGCAATTGGCAGTGAAACTATGTTGACAAACTTGACATCTTTGGTCACCAAATAGTAATGCACAACTGACCATAAGGTAATTTGCTAGCAGAACTGTCAAAAAGTGCACTCCTTCATGGGATAACAAGGTGTCCAGCGATCAGGAAATTGTGGGAAGTACGGGAATTGTTCGTGAATTTTTCGGGCTCGGGAATGTGAGGGAAATGTACTTGAAATTTGTATTTTCTGCGGGAATTTCTCTGCCACCGATCGTTTCGTTGTCAGTCATCAAGAATTTGGAAGGTACTTTGACAGCTGCAATTTTAGTTATTTTTAGAGACAAGTGATTTTCGTGACGTGTAAAGCCGCGAATTTTTCAATTTTTGTTTAAAATCGCAAAGTCGCATCCTGTGCGATATTACAAAAAAAAAAAAATGAAAGTTTTCCGTTGTAAATAACGCCTTCGATTAGAGAATCGATTACAAGTGAATCGACAGAACCAATTTTCAGCAGTGAAAACGAGATTCGAGTATATCAAAGTAAGCTAGATGAGAAAATGGCGGGCGAATGTTTGCGAGGTTTAGTAAATGCATTTATTTATCGTGTTTTCACATTGTACTTGGTAATTTTTTTTGTTGTTTAATGTTATAATTCTTTAGAGGGCGGTAAGAAGGGCATAAGTCATGTAAAAATATAATGGCACTTACGTAATTCTTCCTGTTTCGTGAAGGTGGTGCGAAGGCTAAAGAAACGTGATAATATAATGATAATCGTGCCCTATTGAACGCCTGCTAATAGCTGTAAGAAAAGCACAAGTCTCAATGGGTAATAATTCGACTTATGCCCTTCTTACCGCCCTCTAAAGAATTATAAATAAGGATTGAACATTTTTTTTGCGACTGCAAGGAATAAGTATAAATATTGTTGCGACTCCGATGAAGTTGTGATGTGTAATTTGACTACTTGATGTCTCCGGAAACGGCAAAAGTTTTCGTCATTCATCGTATTGAAAAACCAGGAATGAATGGCAAAATGCAGCATTATTTTTATCGACAGCAAAAACAGTGAAAATAACAAGGATAAAATTGTTGTGCCTACAAATAGGAAATACAGATGCGAAACACAAACAAATATATTTAAGGTAATTATGTTATAATTAAAAATTGAAATATTTATCCCAGCACTGGTGTCCTTTACCAAATATTATTTACACGTACAGTATGTTGTTTCCTAAAATGTGACGTAGATAAATTTAGCTAACAGACGTAAATTAATTTAGCTAATAGTTGTAATGTGTTAGGACTAAGTGAAAAATCCTGGAGGATAATATAAACTTTAACTGTTACATTTTATTGCATGTACATTTTTTCCAAGAAACGTGTCTGATTTACGACTGTATAAATCATAATAAATATAATATTGTGCTGGTCCCTTATGTTTTATAAATAGGGACCCTGTTTTTTCGCAAAAAATAATTTTGCCCCAGTTTGTTTCAGTGCCCTACGTGCACGTGCACATCTGCAATTTTGCTTAATGGTTATTGGCAGCGTGTCTGTCTAAAGAGCCATATCTCTGTTGACTTAACCAATTACCGAAACTTTCCTGCAACACCACACGTCTATGATTTACCGGTAGAATCTCAAGTTAAAATATCCAATCGCTGACCACGAAGCAGAACTGCAGATGTGCACGTAAGGCATGGAAACAAAGTTGACGCAAATCCTACTGCGCTAGATGTGCGGGGTTGCAAGCAAGATTGCTGAATGCGAGCAGTGTGTGTATCTAGAAGACCTTTGAGGTAGAGAGCATGAGACATAGTGTGGTTCTTCTAGAGTAGTTGGTAATAGAGTTATCCTCGACTCAGCGAGTGACTACTGAGTGAGCCAACAAGGACGAACTCTACTTGCTAGCACAGGGTGTCATCTTTTACATAACAGAGGGCAAGGCATCTATCACTCGCCTTGTATTAGATATAAAGGTTGGTACACAGGTTAATCTCATGGAAGGAGAAAACAAGGTAATTCAGTTCAATGGGGTGTTTATATTCATTAACACAAGTTACAGTACTTGTCACAACATGATGAATACAACATTAGCTTTGGTACATGGTTCTTAATTAGGGTTAGCTGCCAATCACACTTTGATGACATACATTTTAACACTGGGGTCTCAATATGAGATACGACAACACGGTACAACAATAACAATGATACGACAACTTGGAAATACAATACTAAGCCCACAGGACATATTATGATGCATACAATTCTACGTGGCACTCCGGGCCGTTCAAATACTGGGCAGAGATTAAGGCCTGATTCGTGGCCGAAACTGGGTGGCGATCATCTCTTTGATCCAGAGAGGTTTGCAACAACATTCAATAGCCTCTTACTTTAGGTGCTGCGCCGTCGACGATACTGGATTAACGAGCCAGACTGGGTTACTACTGCTAATACACGGCGATCTCTCTGATCCCGGGGTGAGGTTACTATATTCTGTAACTTTCAATAACTTTACAACAGGGGAAGTGTATACGAACACTTTTGGACGGCTGTTACCTAGAGGTGTGTCCCCTAATTCAATACGCGGCGCAGTAGATGTGCATGGCAGCGTCCCTTTTGTCCTTTCCATCAGCACTTCCCTAGTAGTGTATAGGTAAGAGGGGTGAGGGACTCCCTTAGGCAAGAAGTCACCTCGGTAGGGGGTGAAGGGTTTCCCTTTGCAAGAAATCGCCTCGAGGATAGGTGAGGGACTCCCGTAGGCAAGAAGTCACCTCGGTAGGGGGTGAGGGTTTCCCTTTGCAAGAAATCGCTTCGAGGGTGGTTGAGGGACTCCCTTAGGCAAGAAGTCACCTCGGTAGAGTGGAGGGCTCCCTTAGTCAAGAAGTCACCTCGGTAGAGTGGAGGGCTCCCTTAGTCAAGAAGCCGGCTCCGGGGAGGCGGGGGGCTCCATTTGCAAGAAGCCAGCCCCTAAGGTGTGAAGGTGTAGAGTGTGTAGTGTTCCGAGAGTCGGGAGCCCAGGGAGCTGCCAGCATACTCTAGCGGGAGTGCCAGGCTGGCCCGGCCCAATGGCCGAGCCACTGATCACTGATTATCTGGGCGCAGCGCCCTCCTTATATACCCCTGGGAAGGGCTGAAGTACCGTTAGCAAAATGGCCGCTCGGCCGCTCGAGGCTGTCTGCATCTACAGGTGTGCCACACTCGCACAAAGGAAATACTTTCTCTGGGCACAAAGTTACTCTGATATACAAACAAACTTCCCGACTTGAATAATAAATGCGCGCATTGCTGTTTAACACTATAATTAATACACGAAAACACTTACATAATAATAAAACACATTTTTAAGCAATAAAAAACAGTACAATTTATATTTACGTGCGTATTTCCCGTGATCGCTGTTTAGTGCACATTTTCAGAGTCCGTGCATGGGATTGGCACCACTGATAAGGCACTCGGCCGTATTTGTATACAAACACTTGTACAGGTTAATAAATGTTACAACGGCAGTTAAACATGGAAAATAAACACTGGATAAACACTTGGACGTAAGTAAATACTGTTATACAAATAAAGCTTCGTCTTCAAAATCTTACATGCTAAAATATATTCTTATGTAAAAATAAACGGCAACACGGCAATCGGCATAGGTGCGGGCGAAAGCTAGTGCTCTTAGGCCTAAACAGTAAAGTGTTAAAAATCGAGGGCGAGCGTTAACGTAATTTATAGGTGGACGTGACGGGATGGCGTCAAAGTAAGGCAAAATTCTTTTCGCGAAAAACAAGGGTCCCTATTTATAAATTATTCCCACAATTCTATTCATAAGCTTTTCAGTATTGTTCACATGGGCTGAACCTTCAGATGCAACAAAAGAGGACTTTCAACAGTCAATCAATTTATAAATCTGTGTAAAGGAAAGTATTTTAATTAAATACTAGACAAATAATATTCCTATACACCTTCGCCGCCTCTGTAAGTAACATAAAAATTGCATGTTTATCGATAGTCTGCTTGGGTAGCACAAGTTAACATCGTAACATGTTTAAAGCTCTGTACTGGCATTTCTCAGGAAATGTGGGAAATGTACGGGAAATGTACTGGAATTTGAAATATCACTTTTGCTGGACACCCTGGATAAACTATACCGGTATTCTGGTATTCTAAAGATGCAAGTCATGTTTATTGTAGGCTGTATTTCACAAAGACGGGTTGACATCTGTGGGACGTTACGTAGCATCAGGTTCTTAGTGTGCAAGCATGGTTCTTTACATAGAATTATAACCTCACTTGCTGCTAGCCTATATCATCACTTAACCGCAGTGTAGCACTAGTCGTAAAAGTCTGTACACAAAACTTGTGACTACCACAGAAAATAATTGTAACATCTACAGCATGAGAATACCAGTTGAATTGTTTTTGTTTTCGTAGCATCCATCGATGCTTAAATTTTGTATAGTATATTGCACAAGAGATGTTCTTTATAGTGAATATTTAATAAATTAATAATTAATTGTAGACAAAAAATTTATACTACTGATGGTTATTTACATGTAAAAGTATTGGGCTTTGTTGGGACCAAACTGCTGGTTCTTTGTAGTGAAGTGTTCTTAATACTGAATTTTGTTGAAGTGGTGTTTTACTGTAGTTTTCTTATCCTATATCTTATGCAGCATTCTGTACCTTTAATTACTGACTTTCTGCTCTGCACGTGTTGTGTAGTGCTGACGTTTTCGTACTTAGTATTTTGCACACGTTGTCAGATAACTTAAAATTTGATTAGTAATGACAAATTATGTCAATCATCACAAGCCAATATAAGAAATTGACCTTCAACGACTTTGGACCAGTTCCCATATTATTATTTATTGTTTTAAGATTTCTTCGCAAATTGCCTGGGAAAGGCACCTAATGCGCTAAAAAAACTTTTGAACGAAATTGTAACACAGCATACAAATGACAAAAGATAATGATGGGTTTATTTAAAGAATGACCACGAATAATATAAATGTAGTTTCGATTAGTTATCAGATGCTCAATTTATTCTCTTTGTACTGCACTTCAATGAACTGCAAGTAAATTCTACTACTGTATTCAAACGAGAACATCATGCATGTTTACCTATAGGTTATGTAACCTCACCACTACTTACACATACATAACTTCAAGTATGCTTCAAAATTATCTGTTAGAATTTGTTCGTAACTTCTTTGATATAAATTAATTCTGATAACTATAGAATTCGCTCACTTTCTCTAATACTCGAATTTTACGAACAAGGGCAAAAAATTATGTCATTGTTTTGCATAGGCCCAGAGAGTTTGTTTGGAACCCGCATCATCGTGTGACGTCACACTAATGGTGTCCATTGGAACCTACAGCAAAACCATCAACGGTGAAACAAAACAAAATAGAATTTTAGTACAAGTTTGCTTATTTTCGTCCATGTTTATTACGAATTTTTACTTTCTCGTACAAATCTGTTGAAGTGATTTTCGGTGGCAATCCTCATCACCTGTTGAAGACTTGCGTACGCTCCTTGCTGTTCTATTTTTGTGTCAATCTTTTTACGTTTTCGTACTATGCTTTTAAAGTTTTGTCAGTACGCAGGTACACGCCTGAAAGAACTCTGCTGCATATCTTCCAATATTCCTCTTTCTCTATTTCCACGTCACTGTGTCTATTTTTTTCATTCCACAGTGTGAAAACACTTGTCAACTAACTAGGGTATTTAGAAGTTCATTTTCAGAGCTAATAAAATTACCGGGACGTGCACGTTTAACATCTTTCGTCCATTGTTTACAAGCTAATGTTAACTGTGACTTAAAAAAAATAATTCACCACGCAATCACAACATGAAATGTCACTGCTTGGTTGTCAAATTTACATTAACCAGCACTTAGCTAGTAATAACATTCTTAAACAGAAGAAGTGGTTTCGCTATTGTTTTAACCTGTAGTTAAAATGTTGTTTACATTTATCATATGGTCAGATAACCGATACTTTAATCATACATTGTGAAACCGACCCTTAGTACTGTAAACTGAGTCTCAACTATTACCATTATGTATGCTGATACTTAGCCTCTTTTGTTCATCATATTGTATTTTAGTACTACATAAAAATATTTTATGTCCTTTCTCATGAAAGACTTAATTGATGTCTAATAAAATTAGCAAACTAATAGTACTGTTGTAGAACAGCTGCTTCTGACTCCCTGTTTACATTACCATTAGAATGTGATGCTGCTGACTCTGCCTCACCATATGTTGGATGGTGAGGTTACAATGTTAAAACTGTCCTAAATTGTTCAGCGAAAACATTGAACACTTATTAGTTGGTGGTCAGGTGAGAGGGTATTATGTCCCTTTAACAATGAGGTCTTACGAGCTGATGAGGGTGACATGATTAAGAGCTGATGGAGGGTGACATGAGGTGAAAGGACAACGCAACATTCTTGCCTGAGCTGTGATTCGAACCTAGGACCTCTCGCACTGTACACCGGCGCCTGACTATGCTACAGAGGCCGGCTTCTTATTTGAACTGGGATACTTTATCAAATAAACCACAAGGTTCAGTTGCCTTCTATTTGTTTAATTCGTCTCAGTCATCCGAGACATTTTACAACTCTTACACCATTGATCATATAACAGTTCCCCTTACTCTCGCAAGTTACAAAAAAATTACACGTCACTTATAGGTAAGCCTTGAACTTGTACCACATATGATCGCTGCAGAATTAAGTCGGTATTGAGGCTCACCAGGAGTTTGAAATTCCAATGCTGAGATGAATAGGAATATGACAAAAAATGACCTTAACGACTATTGACTGCTAAAGCAGTTTGTGTGCCTTAGTACCCCAGTTTTCCATTACCGAGTTTAAACAACACACACGAATAAAAAAAAAACGAAAACTTTCTTTTCACCAGGTTACTAGTGTTCTGGATGGATACACCACCTCCTGTGATTTTAAAAATACCTGTTTGTTTATCTGCTTGCTTTTTTCTCTCATGGCCCCTATTACTGTTAATTGTGGCACAGGAAAAATAAGAAACTGATGCCCCTCCCTAATTAACTGATCCAAAAATTGTTGTGACACCCCTGAAATCTCTAATCCCAAATCAGATAAGATAGCAACATCTCTCCCAGCGATATTACCCAGCAATTCTGGTATGACATGCTGACTTACAGGTACTTGGTTTCCAGACAGTAAAAACTCCCTTTCCTCAGTAAATATGGTGGCAGTGATGTGTACGCAGCTAGCGGCCGTGTCAGTCGTTTTGGTCTGGCTGCCTAACAGAGGCGACACTCCCCATTTCCATGGTTCATTATCCTCTGTACATTCGTCCATGCTTCGTCACGTGCGGGCCTTTGTTCCGCGCTGTCAGGTGCCTGCGTGCCCGAGTCAGCTGTCCGGTCCACGTTGCTCTTGTTCGCGCGCTTGAGAGATTGCTTCCCCTCCTGACCCCACAGGATCCAGCTGTCGCTCGCTCCCCTCTTTCTCATCGTACCTCTGGTACTGTCCTTCCTGCACGTAACCATTCACGCACCCTGATCGCTGGTTATAGCGATAGCAGCAGGCACGTTGCCACGCCAGATGCGTCATGGCACACTGGGTTTTCAGCTAACGAAATCCATATATTAAAATCTCAAATAATAAGTTAACTTTTCAATAATAAGTCTTTCATTGTTCCCACAGTAAGTCAATGGAAGTGGACATGTCGCATTGTGTTCATGCCATTTTTTTGTGACGTGGATAAACTAAAAATTGCTTTTTAAAATTTTTTTGCGGAGGCATCGGACTATTGAAATTATTTGTATTTAATTTGAAAGTGTAATTGTTTCATACCAGAGATGATTGAATCTAAACTTTGTGCAAAAAATGCGAAATTTTGACTTTTAGGGGTACTAGAGGGATCAAATGGCCCAAAATGTCCCTATTTCTCTATTAGGACCCTCCCATTTTAACGACATTTTCCTGGAAGTCTTGAGGGGTTCTAACATTGAGATTCTAGTGTATTTAATTTGCTTATGGCTACTTTGTCAATTACTTGTCAGATTAAAAATTTTTCTCTCTTGTTTTAGACATAATATATGATGTAGAGTTGTCAGCATGTGTGCTGTGTCATGTAGGAAGAAGCACTCGACGCCTGGGGAGCTACCAAGCATCGTAGCATGCCCCAAGCAGCCAGCAGTAGATGAACAACAGGAGCAGGAGCAGCAGCAGGCTGCGGTGTGCCAGGAGGCCGTACAGGTGGACAAGGGTGCGAGCCCCAAGGTGGCGGACCCCTTGCTGAGCGAGGCACAAGATACAGAGGTGCTGGGCGTGTGCGAGATACCACAACTACCTAGACTGCTGCCTGTAGTGCAGCTGGGAGATGTGATGTCATCTGACCAGGTAGCTGGGGACACATCCAGAATTATTGTGCATCTGGGAGCCATGCAGCCCCTGTCTACGGACACCTTGCACCTTGTAGACAACTCCAGCGTGGTGCAGGTACTTAACCAGCCCACCTACGTGCTGGCCTGCGCCACTGGCCTCGACATTCCTGCTGTGACCTATTAGCGGTGGCCTCGGGAACTGTTTGCTGGGCTTTTGCTTGGTATCATTTACCTGCAAAGTTATTTATGTATTTATACTTCAGTAGATGTTTTTTGAATCAGACTTTGCTGATTCTTAGTGCAGAAACTTGTGATGTTCGTGAAGCTTTACGTTTTGCCTGTATAGCTTCTGAACATTTTGGATTTACAGGGTGGTGACAAACCTGCAGAACAGATTAGAGTTAGCAAACTTTTTCTGCTGAGAATATTGGTCAGTTATTATTTATCTAAACTTTTTGAAGTAGGTCAGACCATTCCATAGGATTGAGGCTGGTGAGAGGAAATATTGGATGTATAACTGACATAATTATTGACCACACCTACTGCTATGCACACAGGATTGAAGTGTAGGAATGCTTACTTTGATATAAAGGAGGGATAGAGATGTGATACAAAACCATTCCTTTTTCATGTCACATCTTACATAATAATTACCTTTATGATTATTTACAATTATTTCTTCTTGCACATTTAGTTCTTTAGAGATTTCTGATGACATTGTGACATTTCTGTGGTTACTGAGTACTTTTATACTCCAATGAGCGTATACTAGTTTGCATTTACAAAATTTTTGTTACCATATATATTGTATGGTATTATATGTTATAATTGTGTTTAGCATCCTTATTTTGTATTCACTATTTTATACAAAATAAAACATACAAAATGATTATTCGCATGCAAGATTCATAAGTTGTTGCCATGTTGATTGTATTTGTTATAATCGTAGAAAACATAGACACATTTATAAAAAATAATTGGGGAATCTTAGTTAGTACACAAAAAAATCACATTACTAATTAATTAGGTATTCATTGTTTTGTGTTTAATAAAACATTTACCGTAATATGTACTAAAAATTTGAAAACACTCAACTGTTTTGTCTTGTATGGAAATGTGTAGTAATTGCAATTTTTTTCTGAAAAAAAAAAAAAAATATATATATATATATATATATATATATGTGACTTGGTGCTAAAGAGGCCAATGTCATATGATACTGTATATGACATTGGCCTTTTTAGTTCCAAGCCACAGTTATATATATATATATATATATATATACAGTGAAACTTCCCAATACCGGACACCTCTGGTGCATAAAAAAATGTCCGGTATTGAGAAGTGTCCGCTATTAGGAATTACAGTAGTATATAAAAATATAGTACATATATAAAAAATTTAAATACAAAAATGGTAGACCTACATAATGTTCTTAACTGTATACTGCGTTAAACTCTCGCTAGTCCAAGGCCGAATTTTTGTGGTATTTTCGGAGAAATTTTAAAACCTTTCGACGATGTACGGCAATAAATCTTACCACGCGCCGATACAGCTGGCTGGCCGACGTGACTCATCCACACACACTAGCGCGCGCGAGCATGAGACTGTGTGCCTTGTCTACACGTCGCTCGCTCTCGC
>PNEQ01120888.1:0-23045 GCA_003012365.1 Medauroidea extradentata
TTTCGACAGAAGAGGAGTGTGGAGAGAGCAGAGGAAATAGAAGAGGGTCGTTATGGGTCATCCCCACTCCGCGTCAACTGAGAGCAGGAAAAGGAGGGGAAGTGGAATGTTTCTCAAACCTGCCACCACGCTTGGTGGAAAAACAGCAACTTTTACATGCTCGTGGGCCGTCAGGCTTCAAGCAGGCGAGCGGCTTAAGGAAAAGCTGTTAGAGGATTTATTTGAATAAACTTTCTCAGACTTAAATTTCCTCTGCTTCAAATTTTTGAAAATCATATATCGGGATATTTTTGTTTAATATTCCATTTAAGATCACACCAATGAATTGTAACAGTTGTTGAGGACGCTGTTTACGTGTCTGTTTACGGCAATCTTTGTATTATTCCGAAGCATGTTCGTTATTTTTTTTTGTGATGGATGGGGAACTGATTCACCGCATCAACCCCCAGCCGAGAGAACCAGGTAAGTTAATTAATTTTTGTGGTTGTCTTATCGTAGTCTATCACAAGCCAACATCGTACTGCAAGGTAGCAGAACCCGTTGGTCCACGGAATGTATTTTATTTACCTCCAACCATGCATATCTCAGAGGCATTCCACTATCCGCCAACTGGATGACCTCTATAGTTAACAGACTCAGCACTGAGAACGATTCTCTAATATAAATGTTAAATTCAGTGCCAGCCGACGTCGTTTGTAATAAAATCAATCATCTGATATATCAGTCTCACCCAACGATAATGTACAGTATGTTTCATCTTTCATAGTGACAGACATCTACATGTACAACTGTTAACATGTACTGAAGTTGATGCCGTGGTTGGCGCAGTGACTCGAGCAGTACTCACCTCCCACCAGGCGATCAGGGTTCGATTCCTGGCGAAGTCGGTCCCCGGATTTTCGCATGTGGTAATCGTGCCGGACGATGCTGCTAGTCGGCCAGCTCCTGTTCCTTCGCCCTTTCATTCCGACGCTGCTCCATAACCAAGTCACCCCTCACCAGCGCTAAAGATCTAGATGTTAGTGCTGATCAAAAACTCTTCGATAAACATTCTGAAGCTATGAGAAACGAAGTTGAAGGAAAAACAATCCGTGTGGACACTGGTAAGCAGAAGGGCTCAACATCTCGTCGACAGCAAGGACATTAGAGACGGAATGAATGACTCTCTGGATCAGGAACAAAAACTGAAGCGACCATGACCACAAGGAATCATATTAGCATTCACCTGGAGTGATTTTAGAAAACCGAGAGCAGGATGGCCTGGCCGGGTATGAAACGTGAGCCCTCCCAAATGCAAGTCCATGCTGTAACCCTGGGTCAAACATAAGTATGAGGGGGTAGCATTAGCAAGCTGGCCCACTCAACTGCAACATACCTACAGAACCTACCGTGGCCAACCCGCGCCAAGGATCTATAAATATTTTTAAGCACTGGAAGCAATGCTACAGCACACCCACCACTCCGGCAACCTGAAACTAAGATACGATTTGGCACATACGGGGCAACATAGGGGCCTATAATGCTATCGACGTGATCTATCTGCTCCACATCGATACCCGGTCCACTTCAATACTTAGATGCACCAAGGTGACGATGTTCCGATTGCCGTAACCTCTACTTCACATCAGCCTCGGCAATTTGACTAAGCTGAGACTGTCGCGAGACTGAGTGGCGATTTAACTAAATAAGTCGTAAATTCATAATGTAGCTTTATATCGTGCCTGCCTTCGCGATTATCGTATTTGCGTTGTATTATATGTGATAAATACTGACCGAACAACAAGACAAAGCACGAAAGACAGAGTGTTCCTAAGGGGTAACAGTGATTATGACGCATTTGCTATAGTCACCTGTTTCCGACGTCAGAAAAGCGGGAAAGTGCCTCTCCCTTCAATAACTATTACACCTCAACATTTATGTTTTAAACTGATTGGATATTTCGTACAAAAATCAACTGATTTTAATTTCCCCTCTAGAATTGTGGCAAATCTTGGGTATTATAACCCCTGGGACGGGGTCGGAATTGTGTGAAGCTACACCCGTCAGCGAGGTGTACACTAAGGGACTTGAGTTAAGTATAGGCATTTGTTATTGAACATTTGATACAATAAGCCTTGGTAGATCGTAAACGTTCGGTTATTTACTGGCCTGTGTGACTATTTCGTTTAACCATAGTCGTAATAAAAATGTAGCTTTCCGAAGTGACGTTTATGGCAGCCTATATGGAATTACACACATATTTTAAAAGATACAAATGTTCGTGCTAATTTGGGTAATTTTCATAGTATTTTCGGGTAAATTTTCTATGATGTCCGAAAAATTAAAACCACTACACAGTGTTTTCGGAAATGAATGTTCGTAAATCACGTAGGTGATGGTAGCAAACGTGAAGAGAAACCCTATTTGTTGGAGAACGCTATTTGTCCGGAAATAGCACCCTGCAAAGGTGCAGGGATAAACACATGTGCGCAAATTTGAACAGCGCGCGCTCTGAGGCACCTGTCCAGTGCCTGAGAGGGTACGTCATTGCATTGCACTCAAGTATCAGGTGCTGATGAAGGGAGGAGGGAGGGCCACACACATGTGCCTACAGACAGAAACAACCTATAGGTAGAGACATGCAAAATTCGCGTTATTTTCTGACAGCTGACTAGACTCCAAGTGACTATAGGCTCGTTCAACGTCTCCCGCTGGCCGATATTGTCGTGACTTGCAGCGGAGAATGCTTAGATGGTAGAGAGGCCAATCTCTGCAATGACGTAACACACGTAAATGACAACACATAAAAGTTCGTGAACAATCGAATAGGAGATTATGCTCTGTTATTTATAGGAAAGTTAAGTTTAGTCAGCTACCAAATGATAAAGCGAATTTTGCCTATCTCTACCTATAGGCCGCTATACAGCACGGTTGTTTCCTTGTAGTTCATTGAAGTGTTTCGTTTTGTATGATTAGAGCAGAGTTGACGGTTGACAGTTGAATGCGCGCGGTATTGCGATAGCGGATTTTGCAAACAATAACAGCTGCGAAAATGGACATTCGCAGACATGACTGATATGCATTTGGTGTATGGAGACGCAAGAGGAAATGCAGCAGAAGCAGTTCGCATTTACCAAGAGTAGCCTACTATCCTAACAGACGTATACCAGAAAGAAGGATGTTCATACGTATTGACTAGAGGCAGCGTGAGACTGGGAGTCTGATTCCACAAATGGTTGACGTCTGTGCTAGGCGCATCGTTACCGTCGTTAACTAGCGCAGGCATTGGAGCCAGCAGACTGCCCAAAACGAGTTGCGTTTTGTCAGTGTTTTATCGCACAACAAACTGCCCAAAATAAAATAATTATGTTGTTTGTCATTAAAGTTCAAATATTAATAAAAAGCATTATAATACAAAGCATACAATGAAATATATCTGTACCTTAGAGGCATAAGACAGTATGTCACAATACTAATATTCTTTTTCAGGAGAGCAGTTTGAAGAGTGCGATTCACTAGTGAATTCAGATGTTTGATACCCCAAAATGTGGGTTTTTGACACAGCACAGAGTTTGTGTTGTATGTCACTAGAAAATACTTAAAACTGTGGTAATGCTTATGGTAAAAAGTACATTTTGAGAAAAAGTAGACATAGTGTCTGATGCCTCCGAGGTACAGATATACAGAATCAAAATATCCTGTAATTACATTGCTGTGCTTGTCCCTGCACCTTTGCTGGGTGCTATTTCCGGGCAAAATATTCTCCAACAAATAATGTTTCTTTTCACATTGTCTACCAGCACCCGAACATACTGTATTTTTGATATTCCATAATGTATATAATACATACATTTTTTTCTAACACTTTGTCTTTCTTTTGGGAAAATGTGTTCTAGGTGCTCTGATAGTCAAAGTTTGATCCTTGATTTGTCTACTTTTGCCAACACTGATGGTTGGTAGTTGTGCTGGTTTGGGGTGCCTGGGCAGTGGTTGGGCGCACTGCGCAGTACAAAAAATTGGCTTGTACTACTTCTCAGGAGTTACACTGCTTCACAAAGGCATAAGAAGTGTTATCCTATGGCGACACCTCTCACGGTCTTTTTATACGGGACTATGAGCGGCGGAATCGGTGGGATCAGAGATGTCTTATGACCCTCTAATCGTCTAATGTAATCGGGGATAATAAGCTACTGTTTACCAACACATACTTAATTTAATTGTACCTGTGAAACTGTATCACTTGTAAAATGACTATTTATTTTAATATAAAATTGTAAAATGCGCATTTCTTTTCGTAATAGAATATTTATCAAGATCTTGAAAATAATTACGGTACTACGCAGCTGTCAATATTGTACAAGGCGTGTGTCCGAAGGTCTACGACGATAATTTCCTATGCTGGTAATTTTCGCTCTTTACATATATGTAACCCGCTTATATTTAATCATTTTCATTTGGGCGTTTATTTTGATAAGTTTTATTTTGCGGTCATCTTATAGTACTGCATTTACAGTAAAAATATACAGCCTAGCTAATACATAACCTATGAAATATAAGATATGTCAATTTCCCTCGCGTGTTTACACCCCTACAGTATATCCCGTAAGGTTGTTGATAGACATGACTGCGAAATAACAATAAATGACTGAAAACGCAGGCTGCATGAAGCTAGAGAAATATTGACAGATATCCTTTTTCTAGAATCTTCCTCCTCGCACTCGCATCTCGCGACAGAAGTATGTTTCCATGTCGATTTAAATATATTTTATATCACTTGCCGAACTTAATATTGTACCGTAAACGTAGATATAGAGTCTCAAGGTCATTACACAAGAAAAGTGTAATCCTATTTTATTAAGTGGGACGTAAAGATTAACGTAAAAGATGCTCGAAACATACTTTAAGTCTATGGAATATATATGCATATGCTCTAGTAATAATTTTGAACAGGTTTTCTGTTTAAAATGTGGTTTTCTTGGCGTGGAAAAATTTACAACATTTGTGGCAATTCTGGTCCACAGAAAAGTTTTCTTAGTTTTATTTTAAATATCAGGGTTAGATAAATCCTTAACCGTTACTCGCATGTGTAGCAGAATGGAACACAGAAGAAAATACAATGTTTATTTACTTTACGTTGCAGCCACCAAAATTTTTTCTATCGCCGGCGAAATTCACACGGAAGCGGGTATCGTGTTCGGTAGGGATAGAAAATTATTTTTAATTTAATGCAGTTTGATTGGTTTAACACGCCACTAGGGAATTAAAGAATTCATGAGATCTATTACCGTCTTGTTAGAATCCACTTTCATGTGTAAAACCAAAAATTGTCCACTAGTTGCTACTCATTGGAACAGCAGACAATAACCGAATAAACGGGACTAGAGTATGCATATGGCATTGGATTCTAACATGACGGTCATACAACTCGTGAAATGTTCCCTACCCTACACTTCACTCACACACTGACAGGAAATGGAAAAGGTTTCGGCCATGGTCTATAGTTAGGGCTAGGAATATTTCCCCGAGTTCAACGAGCAACATGCTAAAATACATTATCCTGTGTATACCGAATTACCTGCTCCACATTCAGACAGCAGACAATGAACGAATAGACGGGGCTTGAGTATGCATGGGACATTGGATTCTAGCATGCAGGTCATTGAACTCGCGAATTTTTCCTAGCCCTACGCGTAGTAAGTAACCTCCCAGAATTTGTCTCGAGTGATTTTGGAAAACAATGGAAATCCGAACTCTGGATGGCCATACGCAAGAATTAAACCCGGAACCTCACGAATGCGAGTGCTGCGTCATCTCACTAGGTAGCCGTGACTGTACAATAAATTCGTTACAGCGACGTCAGCAGTACGCTGACGTACGTGCTATCCGCAATAACATATTTAGCTCTGGCACATCTGATGTTACGATGATGTAGGGTTCATGTGGTTTAGGACATAATATGCATTCACACCGGAGCTGGCGCGCGGACAGTACACGGAAGGCAACGGACCAGAGGCTACGCGGTGTGACAGAAATATGACCAGCTTGTTGTACCACGCGTTGTTTACTACCTAGAGAAACAACATGGCGTAGCGGGTTATTTTCACTTCCTTGTGGTTTCAACATTTCTATGTAGTCTCCTGTAGCCCGTGGCAGTTTCATACCACTCCGTACAGGTGTCTGCCATTACGACCAACCTAAGGTTCGTACGCCACGCACGTATTTTAGGAACATGATGCAGCCAGTTCGTTTAGCAGTTGCAACAAAATCAAAAGGTTGAAAAATGAATGTGTGTAACAACTTCATTTAAGGATAAGCCAAATAAATTAAATTAAATTTCACTGTACCCAAACTAATGTTCCATCTTCATGACTGTGACGAAGGAAACATTATACTTTCGCTATGCAATTTTTTTCAAAGAAAAGGTGAAATACTATTATCTATAAGCACCACGTTGGACTTCAGTCCTACATAGTAAAAAGACTAAAAATGGCACCTTAGTGCTTCGTTTCTTCGTAGACGAAAAGTACATCCTGATATCTGTAGTTCAGTTCAACCTTGGGCTTTTGACACGTGCAGTAATATCATACCTACGGTTGCAGATCTAATTTGCGACTCACTGGACTACAACGAGCGAGTTCAGGAGGAGGCCTATTAAATCTCAATTGCTATAGGTATAACGCAAAACCTGCAGCTGCGTTGCTTCTGGTTGCACTATAGGGGAATTAAATAAGCACACATAGAAGAGCCAAGTTACGTGACTGGTACAAAATGGTTGTAAATATACGTGCATATACAAAACTTTGGCACAAGTACATTTGCTTTGTTCGCGCATGTACAGCTAAAAAGCATAGGGGGGAGGGGAGGGGTAGTATATTCAGTTCCAACTAACTAGAGGTAGCAGGTAGTGACAATACTCGGGGTTCTGGTAGCGCGCATGCTGTAAGGCGGACTCTTGATCGCTCATCACTTGGCTCATCGTCTCTATGCGCTAGTCGCTCATCTGGCGTCTGTCTGCCACACGACTAGAACACTCTCCTCCCACCAATGTGATCCGGGTTCGATTCCCGGCGGGGTCGGTCCCCGGATTTTCGCACGAAGAATCGTGCCGGACGATGCCGCTGGTCGGCGGGGATCTCCCGTTTCCCCAGCCCCTTCATTCCGGCGGTGCTCCATACACGCATCACGTCACACCACAACGGCGCTAAAGACCTCGATGTTAAGTACTGACCAAAGTCTTTTCCCTCTCTCAGTTTGCCCTTTGAACACTTTTCATAACATAGATGTATGATGTACGAACTGTTTTTAAAATAACACTATCATGTTTCGCGATAATGACTAGGCTTTAATGAGTACGTAACTGATATTTTTCGCCGAGCGATTTAGACTGTTCCAACGAGTATTTAAGTTAACAAAATGATCACGTGATTATGTGACCTAATACTGTATACTAAAATGTGTATGTATATGGTATTAAAGTATTTCGTTTGTATTAAATAACAAAGCATTACATATCCGAAATATGCGCCAATAGCCCATCCAAACAGCATTAAATAGTTTTTGTGCCACTTATTAATTTCTGATTTGCAGTTCGCCTTTCAGTGGCGAAACGTGGTCGTGTTCCAAGCCTAGCGGAATTATTAGACTTATATCCGACCAAACACTTTGAGCTAGTGGCAGTTGTGTTGAGGAAACAGTGGTGTATTACTGCCAGGGACGTGCTACCCTGAGAGTTGGGGGTGGGGGAGTAAATGGTGTCGTGGGTGAATTGCTATATACTTAAGGGGGAGGAGCGCCCACCCTCTCCATCCTTGTTGGCATGGCTTGTATTATGGAACAATTCGTCCCTAATCTCTTGTGCGCTACTGGCTGTAGAGTGTATCTCCTCATACGAGGCAAATTAATGTTTAAACCAAGCGTTGTGTATAGTCACTGCAAAACACAGCTTGCTTTGGTACACATCACGCTGCCGCTGCCGCCAGCGACAGTCGTGCTCTGTGACCGTGAATACAGAAGGTGCATGAACCACAGCGGATGATTTGTTTGTAGTCACGTAGACGTTGACATGCACCTCAGTGCAACCAACAACAAATCCTCACATAACACGTGTGCTAAAATATTTCGTGTCGTCAGCAGTACACCGCGATGTCAGCTGAAAACGTACGCGAGAGACTCAACAAATATACTGTTACAAGTTTGAGACATAAACTTTATATGTGGGCAATTCCCATGAGTTCTTTGGGATAGAGGTCTTATAATTAGAAATAAAAGAGTTTAATTAAGTACTGGATTTAATAGCTCACAAAGCTACAAAATACACAAAACAGTAATCAACTATAACTCTCACAACACAATTAGTTATGCACACAATTACTCCTGTGTCACAGACACGTTAATTAGCTTGGACAATTAAAGCACAAAAAATGTCTACCATCAATTAATTAAACACTACAAATCACAATAAAATTCAGTCATATATCCAATCAACGGTCTTTCAAATACGGACAATGTACAACCTTATCAGTCCGAAGTGGTGATGGCTCACTGTGTACTGCGCAGCACCCCGAGTGCACCGTTGTCTTCACTCTTGAGGTCTTCGGTTCGACTCCCGTCGCGCACCTCCTCTTCGTCTGTCGGCCAGCCGCAGAAGTCCTCTTGATTCGCCCAACACTGCTCCGAAGGTAGCCGCCTGCCGCCTCACAGTAGACTCTGACGTCACCAAGATGACTTCAACAGTCTCTCTCCACAGGCGTAGCACCTTCCTCTAGCACTACCAATAGCGAACTCCCCCCGAATTTGTCGATTCAGCCCTTATATACTAGGCAAAACCGTAGGGGAATTACCGCATTACAGGGGTCTAAAATTAGACATTTCATCATGTTTCGTATGTGGTTAGAGTCACGTAGGCCGCTTCGCAGGGCAAAAACGTAGTTGGGACAGGTATCTATGACGTAGTTTCGGCGGGATTCCCACTATGAGACACTCGGGCTTTTGAGTCATGGGCCAGCCCTCAAGGTGTTTCGACACAGGCCCCATCCAGCCCGCTCTCAGAAACACAGCATGCAACAATACATTACGAATGTAACAGTTTATTTTGTCGTGTGCATTCGTGGTAGTATTTATATTCGTGATTACGTTACGTAATTAAGTATGGTTGATTTGGAACGCTGATGACAGTCACGTGTTAAATATTCGTATAAGAATAAGTTTTCTTGAATCTAAATTTATTACACATCTAAATAATTTGAAACTTTAAAGATATAAAGACTTTTTTAAGATCGACGTTTTTTAAAAAAGATATTTGATCTATATCAATATATTCCACGACTGACATTAGTACATGCTTATCTTAAGACATTACTGGTTTGGTGTTACGATGGACACGTGTAACTGATTTTATAAATTTAATCTATTTTTTAACTTACCACAAATATCCACAAAACAACTTGTCTGTCGGAAATAATAACAATAACAATAATAACAATAATTACAATAATATTAATTACAATAATTGAATTGTTTATACCATCGTAATTTTTTTAATATTTGTGTTCCTCACCAAACTCAATATTGGTACTTATCTAATTTTCGGCATATACACAGTAAAAGTATTAATCTTTCCTCACTCTAATCCAATATCGCAACAAACAAGCTGGACTGGCATTCAGGAGTACCCGGATTAGACACTCGGCCGGCCATCTTGATTTCGGTTTTACATGGTTTCCGGAAATCGCTCCAGTTGAGTGCTGGGATGGTTCCTTAACAAGCACCAAGGAAGCCATCTTTTCCTAGTTCCTGTCCTTGTGCAGTAAAGATGCGTGTAACTGTCTATAATGGCCTCGCTGCCGACAATTAAAATCATATAGCACCAATTCTCACTCTGTTTCCGGCACTCCCGCTGTCGCATACTTATCGCCGACCTTCATACCTCATCTCGTCGAACGCCTTGCCACTCCGTCGCCCGCAGAACACTACCACTATTCACACACCGGCTCCATCTACCTAACAACAACTATCCACTGAGGCATTATTCCTCAACTTACACAACACGAGTTGTTAATATATGCTAACCAGGCGGGATTGAAATCCTGAAGACAAATACAGGGAAACATACATGCAACCCTGGGTCTAGTGTAGTTCGTGATGGTGGTAGACGGCCTCAAAGGTGGGTATCGAAAATGTGTAAGCCTATCATAAAATGAATAGCAAATGTAATTAAGAAACTGATACGCCATGTTTGACTGTGTTTCAGGATGCCTACCTCCCAGGCACCCACACAGCCCCTTTTAACTGAACAAATGCGGAAACGGTTGGGATAATGACTTACTCCCAAGGCAGCCATTTTTATTAATTTTTGATCAATATTACTCAATGTCCTGTCAAATATCTTTAGTGAAGAATCATACAATCCTAAGCGATAGGGAGTAACCAACCGCTATGTAATGTAGTGTTACAAGTTTGCAATATTTACATGTGGGCAATACGGAAAATTCCTATTTTTTGTTACAGTTTTTTTTAATCAAAAGTGCGTCTAATTTGATGAACAATGACACTATACTTTCTTTCATTGCGTCTGTGTAGCTCCAGAAAAACTTAAATGAAATGAGCAGTCTGTTTTGCGCGGCAAAAACGTGAACGGCCATGTTGAATTTCCTATGACGTCACGATACTGTACATTTAAATGTACGAAACACACAAACGACAGCAACATACGTTCAAATTGTGAAATTGTGTTAAATAAGGTTGTTTAAGCGGTAAAATCGAGTATAGCTTGAACTTCGAAGGGTATAAATGTGGATAATAGTTCGTTTCGCAGCAATAAAATTCAATTTACTCGGAATAAACTCTTAACTTTAGCTCCGTCTGATAAATCAAGGCGGAATGCATGGTTTAAGCTTTAAGAAGAGACCTAATAGTCTGCTATTAACGACAAAAATACAGTATAGGTATGTACAACATGACACTGTTAGCAGAAAATAAATAAGTTCTTTTGAGTTAAAAATTGCAGTCAATATCGTGCAGTTTGTGACGAAATCTCTACAGCTGTAGTGTTTTGGCTGTTCCACTGACTGTGGTAACGTCATTAGCCAATAGACGAGTTCAAACACCCGTGATTAGCCGATAATTCGAGGGGTGGGCGGGGTCTAGCGAAACTTGCCCCGAGATGACAGCACAGTTTTAAATGCAGTTCGCGAGAAACGTAAAAATTACTGAGAGAAAAAATGTACTTGGAATAAAATAATTGATCTGCCATGTTATTTTACCGATTCGCGCAACTAGAATGTCGATCATAGTCAGTGCCAGACTTGATTAAACGCATTCCAAACATAAGCTCGATAGGTTCACTTTTTGTACGCATGTGAACTTCGTTCGTCTGACCTTTCAAACCAAAACTTATGATAGTATATCGGATCTGAAACATTAAAATGAATTCGTAGTAAGTACAACTAAAACGTCTCAATGTGTGAGTGAGAGCTAGGCCTACTAATACATTGCTGTCAACATTAGTTTAAAATGAACTCATGTGAAATAAATTTCGTTGTTGGCTACCAAATCTACAACCACGCATGTCTAAACAACGGGCAAATTCCCAGAATTAACTTTTACGTAACCGTGTTCGCTAAATTTTATTAGTTTAGTAAGTCGTTGAAAAATTCCAATACACACAATAGTGCCTGGCGTGCGGTGGTTAACCAAAACAAGTAAGACTACGTCATAAATGTGTTAGCCAATAAGAACGTGTTTTCAATGTTTGTGGCTGTGTTTGAAAATATGGCATTTTTAAAGCTGAATAATTTGAAAATTACAATGTTCACGGAGCTATTGCTTTGCCTGGCTGCATTTAGTGCCGAAATAATTAGAAAAAATGAGGTAAACGTTAAAATTTTTTTCTAGGAATTTTATCTATTCTCTGAGCTCTTTGGGATAGAGGTCTTATAATTAGAAATAAAAGGGTTTAATTAAGTTCTTGATTTACTAGCTGACAAAAATTACAAAAAAAAAAAAAAAAAAAAAAAAAAAAAAAAAAAAAAAAAAAAAAAAAAAAAAAAAAAAAAAAAAAAAAAAAAAAAAAAAAAAAAAAAAAAAAAAAAAAAAAAAAAACACACAAAACAGCAGTCAACTATGACTTTCACAGCACCGTTATTATGCATATAATTATAACTGTGACACAGAAACGTTAGTTAACTTTGACAATTAAAGCACAAAAATGTTTACCATTAATTATGAACTACAAAGCACAAAAGTTCAGTCATATATACAATCAACAGTCTTTCAAATAGTGACAATGTCCAGCCTTAATATTCCGAAGTACTGATGGCTCACCATGTGCTGCGCAGCACCCCGAGTGCACCACTGTCTTAGTTCTTGAGGTCTTCGATTCGACTCCTCTTGTTTCGCCCAATACTGCTCCGAAGGTATGTGCCTGCAGCATCACCAAGATGTCTTCACCTGTCTCTCTCCACAAACCTAGCACCTTCCTCTAGCAGGACCAATAGCTAACTCTCCAAATCTGTCGGTTCGGGGTTATTATACCCGGCTAAACAGTCGAGGAATCACCGAATTTCAGGGGTCTAAAAATAGACATTACGTCATTGGCTCGAGAGTCATGGGCTAGCCCATAAGGTTTTTCGACACAGCCTCCAGCCAACCAGCCCACAGAAACACAGCATGAAACAGTATGAATAGATAATATAATGTTGTGTGGTTACTGGTTTTCACAACATTTTTCTGTATACCAAATCATGTACCATAGTTAAATTTGCTTTTTTTTAAATATTTAATTTACACATTTCTAATTTATACCTCATTAATCACACTACACCCAATGTCGCATAAATGTTTCCCTTATTTTTTGTCCTCAGGATTGCACTCCCGCCTGGTTAGAATATACTGCGACTCATCCTGTATAGCTAACGCGACCCGCCCAGATGGTTCTTACGACTTCCATAAACATCAATAAAGTGTTCTCTCATTTCTCTCAGTTTCGTGATGTGTACTGCGTAAGCCACGAAGTAATGGGCTAAGGGGAGTGGGAAGCGCTTCTCACTAGTCCACAGGCCATCGCCAATTCCTGATATTCCCACAAATGCCGTACTGTCGCATAACTCGCAGGATGTTTGTAAAGTCAAATCAACTTCGACAGACTAGTTGCAAATCATTGGAGCAGAAGGTAGGGCGCATACTAGCTCTGCTCTGGGCCCATATTTAAGACCGGAGGGGGTTGTTTCTTTTGGGAAGTATACTATATCGCTGTGCTGAGTCTAACGGCGGCAAGAAGTAAAATTTTCTGTAGGGGATAAGACAAACCTTGTTGTGATGTACAGACTGAATGATATCGTGCACTTAAATACGGCAACATAATCTTGTTGTACTTCCTTAGCTTATAGTGTTTTAATTATATAGTATGCCAAAGGACAAGGCCATGAGCTACGCGTCGGGTTGTGTTTACTATAGCTGTGCCAGGGAATAACGACTGTACACGCTGACAAATTGTACAGCCTGTCAGAGCAATAATAGCTACCGTGAGCTGTGGTCTTACACGTGGGTAAATCTGAGATGACACCTCATTATGATAATTCTACTGTATACTTTGGCGCATATAGAATCCAGCGTCCTTGAAGGCGGAGCGCAGATTGCTGTGACATAGCTTGGCCACAATCATAAATAAAAAAATGTTGACACTATACGTACGTCGCCATTTGTATATGTGCATAGTTTCCAACCGTTGACGTTAAAAACAATGTTTTTTCTTCCAGTAATTTAAAACGTGAGGATCGTAAATTATTCTGGACGTCAAATGTTTTGTTTACGCAATGTTCTAAGGGAATGCTAGTTAAGCGGTGTTTTAAATATCTGGGGAAAAATTGCCTTTGTGGGAGGCAAGTTCTCTAACCGCCACGCCAACCGCGTTCCTAATTTAATATTGAGAAGGTTTACTGAAATCTACAAGTCTGTGGAAGTTAGTTTGAAAAACAAGAAACTACGACCCTAGAAACAAAGTTTTGTCGTTTTTATGAGGAAATATTTTGCCAAAGTAGCGCATTCCTTTTACGTTATTTCTTGCATCCATAATACAGACTCTGGCCGATTCCTTTTTTGTTACTACCCTTTCGCCTATCCCCAGCATTTCACTTCAAAGGCGTTGTAATTTTTCGGGCACTTAAAAAAGCCAATACATAAAAAGGTAATGAAAATTTGGCGTCACAACATCATTTAACACAACCCCATCATACTGGGAAATGTTTGACCACGAAATTAAAAACTGTTTTGTATGACTGTTCTTTTTCTGTTTTCTATTTTGACTTCCGAAAATCTGTATATTTCATGTAATGCATACTGTGTTAGTTAATGTCTCACGCACTCTCATAATAAAAATGATACTGATATGTAATTACAACATTCAGAACCTTTAATGAGCATGTGGTAGATGAATAAACGCTGAAAACTCCAATTCAAATATACACGTAGTTAAAAGTCAATGTTGAAGAAATACAAAACAACAAACCTGGAAAATTATATTTGCCAAGTTTGTGAGCAATTATACCCAGAATGCGCAGCTGTTATAAAGTACGAGACTGAAAACTTCAGAGATTGTTCTTCAGAATTACGTTGATAAAAATGCTCAGGAAGTTGGCAAAAACTATTATCTAGGGATTGCTGTTTTTTTTTATTTATGCAAATTGGCCCCGAGAAACCTACGATTTAAAACATATAAGTTTTAGCGTTGAATTATGTACCATGACCATGAACAACATGCTTGGTAGTTGACGACGACACGTCACGAAACAATCTCAGGTCATCGCTGCAGTCGGATTCTACTCGGCAGGTAAGCTATAGAAACTGACTGCAATGGACGAGCTCCGACCATAAATGTACCATTTTATGCATAAAAGAACCAAGTGCCATTGTGACGCATCTGAGAAAATATAGGTTCAATGGTAAACATATGCATTTAATTACAATTGCATCCATGACAATATTTCAGAACAAGATTCCATAAAAGATATATAAGTTATTAATGTATGTAAGTTTTAAATTCATGTATTTGCTGCTAATTTCAGAATAATAAAATATCGAACCTGGTTCCTTTATGCATAATATGGTTCAAATAAATAATCTCCTCCTGCGACATGTACGTGATTGTATACGCCGGGTGAGAGGTTCCTACCTCCGGCACTGTACGGGCATGTTCTGGTCCACTGCACTGGGAGGCAAGAACATATGCGTCCCAACTACTTCCGGCGGTCAACTAAACTGCCGTGCTGGCCTGGAAATAAAGTTTCTTGTCACAGAACTGAGGGAACGATAAGGGTGACACCAATACGAGCATTATACACCGCTTCACTGCTACAGCCCAGCATTGATATAGCGTGTAAGCTTTCAGTCAAAGACAGATTTTATTATAGAATATTAAGTGGTAACAAAATTGTTTCATTAAATAATTCTTGGAGAAAATCTGTTACAAAGTTCAGTGCATGTAGCCAGTCAGTACATTTTGAGGTTCAGGAGACTGGAAACACCGTATTACATATACTCTGCTTCGCATAACTTTAGTAAAATTTGTCAGTTATAAGGGCACGAATTTTAGGTGTCGTAGATGTTTTACGTTGTCAGTCGACATTTTTAGTTATAAAGTGAACCTGAGATTATTTGCTCATAAGCAGCAGTCAAATGTTACTAAAGTAATACAAAATAGAGTATAGCTATGTTAGTGTACCTTTATAATGTCCGCAATGTGCGTTGTGTCTTGACGGTAACATTATGCTTTTGACTTACGGTCACGAGTTCCTATTTCTCCTGTTTTATAGATTATTATTTTTTAAAACTCTTTAAAGGTGCAAACCGTTACATAGAATTGTCGAAAGTTGTTTTTTATATGTACCTTTTTTTAAGAAGAAGAAACGGTTTTATTTTGGCTTGTTATTGACTTTTAAAAAATTTTCTTTAAATTGTTAGCTAACTAAAATTACATAATTTATTGCCTTTAAGAACTAGGCTTCATAGTAAAAACAATTTTTAATAAATCTGTGTGGCTTTTACAATAACTGCTCACTTTCAAAATAAACAAAATCGCAAAAATAGCATCAAAGGTAGGAAACAGTGGCTTGAGAATCATGGTTATGCATATATTATTTTGTGGACATCAAAAATAATTTACAATAGGATAATTAAATAAATCATAAAGATAGGTTGACCTGTGCCGTTTTAACGAGTCGGCAGACACAGCATGCTACCGTACTGAAAACAAGGGGGTACAAGACCAATGCTCTCTGCCTATATCTATGTGTTACTAAATTGAACGGAGCCATATTGCATCCCATAACATGCGATTCCCTATACAAACTTTCTTTGTTAAAAAAAAAGTCGTTACCCCACCCTTACTAAAGTACCTAATTCCCTATCTTCGGCTGCAATATGTCAGCGTTTAATTTGGCCACGTAACAAAATAGCAGCGTAACAGTCTAGTTCTTTTATAACGTCTTTGACTGAAAACTGCAGCGGTTTCGTCGTCTCGGTGCCACATTCGATTTTGCCAATCAAAGCCTGCAACATCCAGCTCAGAAACGACGTTTGTTTGAAAATCTAACGGAGGGTGGTCCATCAATAGTAGTGGCAAGTGGAGTGGTCCAATGAGTAGTTTCTGGAAATGCCGGCGTAGGCGTTATCTACGAAATTGTCCTTGGATAGAGGCTCGTCCACTGCAAGCGAGACTTCTTCCCACACCTGACCTTTGCTGTTGCTGAAAACGCTTCGGAGCGAGAAAGTGGGCTCTCGTTACTCGACCCACGATTCAAGGAAAGTTGGGGTTTTTTCCAGAGCAATGACGCAAAATCAGAAACGGCGACTAAACGTGAATATTGTTGTGCGTGCACACACACACACACACACACACACACACACACACACATATATATATATATATATATATATATATATATATATATATATATATATATATATTAGTCAGAGAGAGAGAGAAAGTTGTTGACTTTGAGAATAGAAGAGGTTGGATAATAAAAAGTTACTGAGATCCTTTAACAGACAAATTCACACAGGACAAAATAACAATCTAAATTTTTAATGGCGTAGTCTTTAAACAGCGTCTTACTACGCATATTTACAATAATAATGGTGTGTGTGCATGGCTTCAGTGGCGTAGCCAGGATTTGTGTTTGCGGAGTGTGGGATGTAATGGGGAAATTTTATAAAAGAACACCGATCCCCCCCCCCCCCCAGTACAAGCTTGGGTCCGGGGGTCCTCTGGTCTTCGCCCGGAAAAAATTGGGTTTTAAGGTGCAAAATGGTGCTATTTAAGCAATTTTAGTATAGAAAAATTGAATATACTAGTGGTAGTAATATTTTTTTGTCCTTGGTATTTGGGGGGGGGGGGGTTTAACTGGGATAATCCCTCCCCTGTATACGCCCTTGTGTGGCTTCGTGTATGCGTGCATGCTGGTAGAACTGTTGAATACAGTACGCAGACTGACTGAATATACTGTCTGTAGCAGTCTGACTTGGTAAAGGCGAATAGTACAAGGTGCGGTAGGTACTGCGGCCTTCAATACATGGTCCTTAACTTAATTATATAACTTACACACTTAGACCTCACTGCAGACTCGCCCCTTGTAGCAGACAGGAACAAAACACACAACAAACAAGCAAACACACCACCAATTACTCATACAACAGACGTTACCAAATAAGAAATGCCAGAATATCTGAGAATTAATTTGCTGTGCTGCATTGTGAGAAATATGGTTGAAAATTTAGCTAGCAGAATGAAAGCGAAAAAGGTTTCAATGTTGACTTTGAATTAAAAAATATAATTATCAGTAATAGAAAACACATACTACTGTAAGTTTTTGACAATATAAATGATGTTCATTCAACTTGCTGAATAGCTCAAAATAATTAAAAATGTTCTGAAATGATGTCCACATAGGATGCACGTTCCAATGATTACGTATAATGTTACTGGTTACCAAGTTAAAATCAAAAGTGTTCGTTAAGAGTATTCAAAATAGTGGTAAATTGTATGGCATTTACTGGCAGCGAAATCGCAAATTCCAAATACACTGTTTCAAAATTAGGTTAGGGTGTTTCATTTATGTTCAAAATCAAAATTAAGTCTTTAGTTAATGTTCCGACTAGTGATTGAAACGAAACATCGTTCTACAAGACCTCTAGGTGCGGGACCTACTCCAGTGTAAAAACTTAGTTGCCACCAAGAAGTCTAAGGGGTTCTCTTGTCCAAAATCAGGTACAGAAAATTCATAAGCTCCAGCCCAAAGTACTATTTATTCTTATTTTTCTTCAACGGTTTAAAAATTACAATACTTAAGCATACAAAATATTAAAATTCAACAAAAATAAAATTCAATTATTCAAAATAACCTTAAACTCATAATTTTACCACGATTTCAATTTTCATAATACATTAAATATCGTAAATTAGCAATAAATAACTTGACATAAATTACGTGTTCCAAAATTAAGGTCAACAGGGTCGAAAATACCAACTACTATCGGGGCTGTGAAAATTACTGAAAATGTATAAAATCATTCAATTCACACAAAAAGTTATTTTACTGTACAAAAATTAAATTCTGCAACATTTAAACAAAATAATAATAATGTCAATACAAAGGTAAACATGAGTTCGTACATGTTACAATGGTGCGTGTATGTGTGTGTATGAGTGTGTTGCTGCCATGAAAAAAAATTTTAAACTTTCATTCCCTTACACTACTACTTGGTTTTTGATTGTTTAAAAGCTGTAACCTTGATTCAAGTTCGACAATTTGCTATACGCATATGGTTAGACTACAATGCAGCCTTCGTTAGCTCTTTGTTGGTGACTTAACGGTTGTGGTAAATGATTCCTTAATTATTAATTATTATTCCTTTACCCCACCTATTAATATACAGAATGAGTAAAAAAGAATGCCCCAACTTTGAAGGTTCGTATAATCACAACCAAACAACTTACAATGTTGTGTGACCACTCAAAAGAACCGTGGAACAATGAGGTTTTTGTACCATACCTTTAAATATTGTAAAATAATTAAATCAAACTGAGTACGATAAAATTGTAACAATAACAATCTGCTTGCTTAGCATACCCTTAGATATCCAAGAATCATTATACCGTGCATATCTTTGCAGGTTATAATGCATTATGTAAGATTTATATGAGACTTTGTAATACGATTTAGACAAGCAGTATGTATATTGGATATAATTCAGACATTAAATGCTGTGTGGGCTATAAACAAAAGATAACCTTAGCTGCAACATTTTGTTGGTGTTCGAATATATAACTATTTTGTAAACGTATATTTTTATAACCTTGCAGTTGCTTGTATGTACCTAAAAACGACGTTAAATTTAAACACATAATAAAAATCTAATTATTTTGCAGTTTCTTCTAATAATGTCCGAATTTTTATAAAAACATGTGAAATATGCCAGTGATTATTTTGGTGTCCTCTAGCTAATGCTTTATGATGAGGTAGTTTATAAAGAGTGGAAACTAATTTAAGTCAATCATAATATTTTCCATGAAAAAGACATCTATAATTATAGCTTATCAAAATATGATGTTAGCTGTTTTCTTCTAGGATTTTTTTGACAACACTGAGGTTTTCTAGAAGAGTTATTATATCAAGTAGCAAATGTACGTACGTCAGTGGTGGTGGACCGCGAGTAGCTCGGGCGGCCGACGCTCCCCGGAGGCAATGTACACAAGGTCACGTCATGTGACGTTCTAGACATGTGACCTGAAGGCCTGCGTCATCAGCCACAGAGATCCCCTGTCAAGATTGAGACGGCGAGCGACGCGAGGCGTCAGTTCGCAGGACTGTTGTGTTGGTGCGACTGCACGTTCAGCATGGTGTGTCCTTGGGAGTTCAGCTCCGTTAAGGGTGTTCAAGTGCGAAAAAGCCATTGTTTTATATTTGTATGAAATATTATTAGTTATGTAGACGATACTTGTGAGTGCAGTTTCCTCATACGAGACTATTTTAGCTGCAATAGTTTTCTCTTAACGGTGCATCAAAGTCAACATTTGCATGTTCTGCTGCCATGCAAATAGTGAAAACCAATTGACTTACGTACGTTCTCTTAACGGTGCATCAAAGTCAACATTTGCATGTTCTGCTGCCATGCAAATAGTGAAAACCAATTGACTTACGTACGTGAAATAATTCACAGCGAAATAACGTACTATGGGCTACGTAATAAAATATTTGAAAAAATCCCACGAACTATTTTTGTATTTTAAAAAATTGCAACTTTTTGCAATATATATATAATTTTTTTCAGATTATTTTAAAATTCTAAATATTACGTAGTGAGTTTTTAAAATGTGTTATTGCATAGCTCATGGGATGCAAGTTCAGAGTGAATTATTATGTTTAAGTAGGTCAGTTTGTTTTCACTATTTGCATGGCAGTGTAACAAGCAAAGTTTGACTTTGACACCCTTTTATGAGAAAACTATGAGAGCTAAAATTGTTTCGTAAGAGCAAACTGTACTGACAAGTATCGTTTACAAAACTAATAATATTTCATAAAAATATAAAATAATTATTTTATCGCAACTGTACGCCCTTAATGTTAATTAATTTAACTACATGTTAGAAAGATCAGTAAAAGTTTGGCACAGGAGAAAATTTCTGCCGCTTGAGCGCTGGTATCAGTAATGAGGGTTAACTGTCCAATCACGAAGCTTTCCTGAATTCTAAGTCACATTAAGTTGATAATTTAAAACGCGAGATTGGTTACTTTTCACTTTACCATTAAGTTAAAAGACTTCTGTCATTCCAATCCTATTTAAATTAAATTTTACTACGGTTTCGTATTTTTCTGGTCCCTTACCGTCAGGAAGTTTCTCTGTGCCAAACTCTCCCATAAGAGAACACATTTTCTTTCCAAATTCTCGTAGAATTAACCTTAGCTCCGTGCAGGGCCCTTTTTTTCTCACACATTGGCCGTGACTCAGTGGTGTAGTCAGGATTTGTGTTTGTGGGGTGGGATGTTTCAAACGAGACATTTTATAAAGGAACACGGATCCTCACAGTCAAAGCGGGGGGGTCCAGGGGTCCTCTCCCGGAAAAAAATTTGGGTTTTAAGGTGAAAAGTGGCGCTGTTTAAGTAGTTTTAATATCGAAAAATTGAATTTACCAGTGGTAGTGATATTAAGTTTTTATTTTTTCAAATGAAAAATGTTTGGGTGAAGAATATTACTAATGGTTGCTCTGAATACTTCCTAACACATTTACTAGTTTACTAGTATTAAGCTAGAGAAAAGAAAATGTGATACATACATACGAATATTATAGATAAATTCTAAATTGCATGGTTCAACTTTTTTGTCCTTCATATTTCGGAAGGGGGAGGGGGTTGAACGCCGACCCCCCCCCCCTTGTCAACGCCATGGGTCGTGTGTTATAATCTATCCCACGAAAGAGTGCATTTTTTTACAGTTGGCAAATAACGTTTCAGAAATTGAACTCAACAGTTTGTTGTCATGAAACTATGCTTTACGTGCTGAATATGTGTGCTGAAGGTAAATTTATGTTGGAGGCCTAGAAAACCAGCGGGAAACAACAGTAATGCACAGCTAACCAAAAAAAAAAAAAAAAAAGCCAGCAGAGCTGCCAGAAATTAGGATGGACTACACACAGGATAAGTCGTTAATATAGACTAACTCGGCCGGAATACAGTCTCGAGGGTAAATAATTAGGGAAACATGTATGCTACATTGGGCCTAATGTGATTCACGAGGGTGGCAGATAGCCACAAATGTAGAGATTGAAATCGTGTAAATGCAATATAAAATGAAATACAAGTATCATGAAAGATGTAATTAGATAAACAGGTAAATTACGAGAAGACCAGTAACCTCAGAAAATTATGTCAAAGAAAGTAGACACCTTCAGACATTAAATAGGAGTTAGTTGCGCTCTACTGCTTAAAGAACTTAGTAACCATCCGCTATAGCGATTTGAAATGACATGTAAGTGATCATCATGCAAAAATGAATGAAAAAGGTCGGCTTGTCAGAAAGTTCTAATTCCTACTGTTTCTACTAAAACCACATGTTCAGTTGGAATTAGATGCATTAATGCTTGGGGGGGGGGGTGTCATACAGCCTGAAACACTGTGTGCGTGTCGTTTCAGTTTCTTAACGCATTCACTTGTCATTATATTACATTTACGCATTTCCAATATACACCTTTAAACCCTTATTACACTTCGCCGAATGTTGCATACAGTACGTATTTACATGTTTCCCTTTTGTCGTCAGGATTGCACTTCAGCCGTTCTAGCATACACCAACGACTAACCTTGTATATGTGTGGTATAGGTGGCTCACTGTAAAGTAAGCACATTTGAAGCACGTGTAAGCGCACAAATAAAGGCTGTTTGAATAAAAATGGTAACTGAAAATAATTTAGCTAATAATATTCAACATTTTAAAACATATTAATGAGTTCTGTATCACTGGATCCTGTGATGTTGGGCATGCCTTAGTTCAGCATCCAGGATCTACTGAAACTAAACATATTGTTGCGTGCCATGTACCTGGAGGCCAGTGGTCGGCGGCTGTTTCGTGACACCTTGAGGGCTGGCCGATGACTCAAAGCCCGGGTGGCTCATAGTGGGAAATCCGCCTAAACTACGTCATAGATACCTGTCCCAACTGCGTCTTAACCCTTCGAGGGCGGCAGACGTGACTAAAAGCATATCCGAAACATGATGAAATATCTATTTTTAGAAACCCTGTAATGCGGTAAATCCCCGACTGTTTCACTGAGTATAAGAAGGCCGAATCGTGAGATTTGGCCAGAGTTCGCTATTGGAAGTGCTAGAGGAAGGTGCTACGCCTGTGGAGAGAGACTGGTGAAGACATCTTGGTGACGTCAAAGTCTACTGTGAGGCGGCAGGCGGCTACCTGCGGAGCAGTGTTGGCGATAGAAGAGGACTGCTGCGGCGGGCTGACAGGCGAAGAGGAGGTGCGCGACGGGAGTCGAACAGAAGACCTCAAGAGTGAAGACAGCGGTG
>PNEQ01120889.1:0-23048 GCA_003012365.1 Medauroidea extradentata
CTTGTTTTATCTGACCATATTCCAGTTTTGGAATTTCATGTTGTGTATGTATCCTGATGACTAAAGCATACTCTGCTTATTTATGTTTTCTTGTCTTATTTTTACTTTTAGTTTTCTTGTGACAGTCATTTATTTCGCAATGGAGTATGTCCATACAAACAAATCCAGTCATGCACTCCCATTGCACAGTTCTTTCAAAGATCATGGCTGCTGCTGGTCCGCAGAGAGATACGTTGTTTCAGACGTATATCATCCAAACACACTTGTTGCAAGAATCTGCAATGTTTTCAAGGATATGTTTGCACAAGACATTTTCGCGATATAACATCATCTCCAATAATGGTTTATCACGGGAAAACTTGACTGTTTTCTGATGGTTTTCAACGCACGTTCAGCTTATGAAAATATTACAGGCTTTCGCTTGAATGTGGAGCTGTTTCCCTACTTCACTGATCCAATAATATAATCCCGCTATTGTAAAATGTCATGCCTAGGGTCGCCTGTTTTTTGGGAAAAGAATTTTGCCCCAATTTGTTTTAGTGCCTTACGTGCACATCTGCAATTTTCCTTCATGGTTATTGGCAGCTTGTATTTGTAAAGTGATGTCTCTCATTTGACTTAAACAATCAAAATACGTTTGCTACAACAACACACGTCTGTGATTTGCCGGTAGAATCCCAAGGCTCGCGACAGTTAAAATATCCCATCACTGACCACGAAGCAGAACTGCAAATGTGCACGTAAAGCAACGAAGCGAAGTGAGGCAAAATTCTTTTCGCCAAAAATAGGGGTCCCTAGTAATGCCTATTATTTGTCTGTAGACAGCTACGTTGTGTCATACGTATATCACGCAATCATACATGTCACAAGAGATTACATTGTTTCAACTACAACTTCCTGTCCCTAGAGACGAAGCGAGACAAACTACGCCACCGTTAATACACCAGGGCACAGAATAGTTAAGAATACAGAAGTGAAATAGCAGGCAGGACGGCGAACTCAGTCACACACGTCAGCAACATGACGGAGACGCCTACCACCAATCAGCGTAAGGCAGCTGCCCTGCTAGCCGGCAGCCAGGCCAATAGGAAACCTGCAGTAACATACAGGAACAAAACATACACGGGGCTGGTATCAACAACCTCGGGCAGCCTGTATGAAACGAGCCGCCACGTCATTTCACGTCTGTATGACTATCTAGTCTGGGACCAGGGTAAGGTTAATTCTACCACAGGTTAGCCAGATCAATGTTAAATGTTTGGCACAGGGACTATGCTTCCTGGCTAAATGCCACAGTTGCTGCGACCACCAATGATAGCCTCCGCCGTGTCGTCCATGCCGACCCAGCCTGGGGAACGCGTCTTCTCACGGCTGGGAGAGAAGTGACGAGATAAAGAGGTGCTAGGTGACAGTCAAATCTGCCGCCCCTCCCCAGGTCCTAGACAACTACGACTAACTGTGGTAGATATGTAGACGGGAGAGGGAATGTATCATCGTATACGCACCAATTACAGCTGCGGTAACGGTCGTTTAGTAATTGCTCGCCAGTTCTCGCACCGGGGTCGTGACCCCGGGTCACGGGAATGGCAAGTCGGTCTCAGTAGTCCCACGTCATTGGCCCAGTGGCGTGAAGAACATGCGGGGCTGAGTGTCTGCCTTACCTCGTATCCACACTTGACCACTTGGCCACCAGTGCACGTAGCTAACAACGATATCTTTACTGCGAAGTCATCTCTACACACTGGAAATATATCAGCATAGTATCCAATAAACCGTAGTATAGGCCATATACCCTACTATTACTGGATGAAGAAATAGTGGATCGTAGTTTTTTTATTAACGTTTGAGGAACGGAAAAGTGGAAGACGATAAGTAGAGGTACGTCAATTTCGCGGATTCATCTGACAACAGCATATGCTTGTCAGTCCTATACACCCACTGGCCACAATCAGTTATATATTGGCTTATAATCGTACAAGCAGGTAGCAAGCGATAGCACTTCGCATTATTTCCTTATTTACTACTGGCTTGCAGTAGTCAAACGCGTTTATTAACAGCCGCCAGCAAGTCACATACATGACAATGAAGTATACATAATTGGCGTTCAACCTGACCTGGAATGTATCTGCGAAATTTACGTACCACTAACGAGAAGTCAAATACAACACGACAGCCACGCACCTCATCGCTTCTAGGCGCGGAACACTAAACTGACGAGCAGTGTTTTCGTAGATACAGATTTTTCACTGGACTACGAGCGATGGAACGCTTATTTTATTTGTGGAAAGTATGAGGTAATGTTCAATGAAGCTTTGTATGATTTTGTTTTACGACTGGGGTTGATAGTTTCTCAGGTACAGCAACGTGAAAGTAATTTTTAGTACTTCTGAGGAGCTTGGAAATCATGTTTTTAGTTAGCAGACGATATTTTTAAAACTACTGTATATGGAAACACTTTGAAGTGTTTCTTCTTTTCGTAGGTAAACGAATCGGAAATATTTTTTGTGGTTATATATGAAAAAATATTTCCCGTACCACGCTACATCACGTCTCGCACGCCAGGTCCAGTAACTGTTGAGGCTATGAACTTATCGCGACAAGAATTTTGCCCCGGTTTGTTCCGTGCCTCATGTGACCATCTGTATTTCTGCTTCGTGGTCAGTGATTGGGTGTTTTAACTCTCACATGTCTCGAGAGTCTACTCGCTGATTACATACGTGTGATGTTGCAGGAACCGTACTGTGATTGCCACAGTCAGTTGAGAGACGTCACTTCACACAGACACGGCCAATAACCACGAAGCATGGCTGCAGATGTGAACATAAGGCATTGAAACAAACTGGGGCAAAATAATTTTCTCGGAAAGTTCGTGGCGCTAAGGATGATGCAATATGAGAAACGTGAGAACAGTTTTGGGTCAAATCACTTGTGCCTTACGTGCACATCTGCAGTTCTGCTTCGTGGTCAGTGATTGGATATTTTAACTGTCACGAGCCTTGGTATTCTACCGGCAAATCACAGACGTGTGTTGTTGCAGGAAAAATTTTGTAATTGGCTCAGTCAAATGATATACGGCTCTTCACACAGACACGCTGCCAATAATCATAAAACAGGATTGTAGGTGTGCACGTAAGGCACTGAAACAAAGTGGGGCAAAATTCTTTTTCGCGGAAAACCAGGTGTCTCTAACGATAGCCAATCTCGATACAAAACACGGCAAGTTGGAGCCTATCAAACAGACAATACCCGCGATATTTCAGTGTGTCTAGCTACATGTAATAACTAGGGACCGCTACTTTTGTTGAAAAGATTTCTGCACCGCAGTTTGTGTCAGTCCCTCATGTGCACATTTGCAGTTCTGCTCCGAGGTCAATGGTTGCATGTTGTACCTTCCACTTGCCTTGGGATTATACTGGCTAATCACAGACGTATCATGTCACTATAAACTTACTGTGATTGGTGAAGTCAAATGAGAGGTGTGTCTGAACAAAGACACGCTGCCAATAACCTTGAAACATAACTGCATATATGCACACAAGACATTGAAGCAAAATGGTGTACAAATATTTTCGCAACCAACATGTGACTCTAATCATGGTCACTGGTCAGAGCACGTGCATCAGGAGTGTATAGTTCTGGATAAACATTTACTTATAAAGCTGGCAAATACCATTATCTAGTATTGTCATTGAGAATTATCCATATTGGCTTCGAAAAAAGCTAAGAAATCAATTGATTTTTTAAAGAATTTATTTATCTAAACGCATGCCTCCTCAGCACTGGAAAAACTCCAGTCACCCCACCTCTTACCATCATGTTACAAACTATACTATCTCACACACAATCTGAACAGTGCGTGGTAGATAAACAAACGCTGAAAACATCAATTGACTTCTACGCTTCTTTCGAAGTCAATACGGATAAACTACTCAATGACAATCCTAGATAATGGTATTTGCCAACTTGATGAGTAAATTATTTATCCAGAATTACTAATTCGTTGCGCGTGATCTCTTGCGCCGCAGTTAAATGCACGAGGTTCCGGCGTCAGAGATTGTGCCTCAGAAGTTCGTAACACTGGAAACAATTTTTTTTTTTTAAACATTGGCTAAAATTTTTGTCTAGGATTGCTATTGTTTAATTTTAGCTAATTGGCTTCAAGAAACCTACAGTCATAGATTAATGCTTTTTGCGTTGAATTACGTACCACGCCTTCTTAAAGTCGACCAGTGATGCGGGCGCTAAGGGTGAAAGCACGGTGTAAACCCAGGCTCTAGTCGCCTCTAAGCGCCGGGCAGGGTCGCTGTTGTTCGCACTTGGCAAGGGACAGGAAGTAGAGAGACGCCAGGCGTCGACAAGACTATGGGCTCGCTAGGGAGTAGTTTCTTGTTGTCCCTCGACAGTCGGACAGGAACCATGCTGCTCCTCGTGGACCAAAAAACTTGAGTTCCTCCCCTCCCTTCCTCCCAGCAACAGGGATACGCAGATGGGCGGCACGTGACCTTGACGCGAGGGCAACGACTTCCGTAGCTGTCCCTGGGAGCCCTCTGTGAGGAGCCGACTGCGAGCACATCTGCAGCCCTACTTCGTGGTCAGTGATTGGTTGTTTGATCTCAGAGTGGCTTGGTGTTCTACAGGCAAACGACAGACATGTTCTGGTTGGCACAGATACATGAGACTCCTCTGTGCTCAAATTCTCAACAGCCAATAATCATGAAAAAGAGTTGCAGATGCAAGGCTTTGAAACCAAGTGGTGCAAAATTCTTTTCGCGAAATCTTCCTATCCTTAAACATTGACAATTAAACGTCGTTATACTCTGTTTCATATTTCAGTATTTTGTGATTTGTTGCACAACGCAAGATGAACTATTGATGTCCATTTCAATATTTTTACTGCAAAGTGTGTCTAATGTAGTGCTACAAATCACAAAATATTACAAATTATTACCCATACGTTGCTGTCAAACGTATCCAAACTTATAAGGAATATCGCTATCTCACTGGTAAATAACAAAACATGCACATGGTTGTACAGTTTCTTGAGTTACACATGCAAACACAGAGGTGTATGAAGTCGCGTTAAGGTGGGGGAAAAAGGCTTCGGGGTGAGACCCTTTGCTCTGCCGACGAGGGGGGACGTCAGTTTAATTTAATTCCTAAATACTCATTTATTATATAAACTGACTGGCTCCGCTGTAGAGAGGGGCCTGCAAGTTTCTTGTTATCTGACAGCAGGCTGGACTGAAATTTACTGTATGTTGTTGGGCGGCAGTTTGTGTGTCTCGTCTGGACTTATTCAACAAATGTTTAGAGAAGATAGTATATCACGAAAAATGTTGTGCCAAGATACCCTTGAAAACACTGTAGTTTCTTGCAACATGTATGATTGGGTGATATACTTCTGACACAACGTAGCTGTCTGCAGACCAATAATAGTTACCAAATATTACAATAGCGGGATTCTTACTGGTTTAGTCAAATTGCGTAACAGTTCCATATACAAGCGAAAGCCAGTAATCTTCTGGTAAGCTGAACGTGTGTTGTAATCCAGCAAACAGTCAAGTTTTTCCGCGATAAACAATCATCTCTGCCAATGATGTAAGTCAGCTGTAAAATATCCATTTTCGCGATAATAATTTTGCCCCAATTTGTTTCAGTGCGTTACGTGCATATCTTAAATTTTGCTTCATGGTTATTGGCAGCGTGTCTATGTGAAGATCGTATCTCATTAGACTGAGCCAACTACAATATCGTTACTGCAACACCACACGTCTGTGGTTTGCCGGTAGAATACCAAGTCTCGTGACAGTTAAAATATCCAATCACTGACCACGAAGCAGAACTGCAGATGTGCACGTAAGGCGCTGAAACAACGTGGGACAAAATACTTTCGGGAAAAACAAGGGTTCCTACGACCATCTGCAAAAATAAATAAAAGAGTTTTTAGCCATTTTGAGAGGCCCCAAAATCATGTTTCTAACAAAAGTGCTGAATTTCTTTAAAATTAAGCAAACGTGTGTTATTTTCGTGGATAAACATAATATGAATAAGTTAAGCGGTTTTGCGTAAAAAAGAATATTCGTGACACCCTGCAACATAGCCAATACGCCAGGCGAAGACATCCCTTAAGGTATATCACGGTATATGATCCGTTTACCATTTAATCAGTTAATAAGGCGGACGCAATCATAAAACTTTGCCATGAATAGGGTTTCTGTGACCTCTATGGTTGAGAGAGAAGGGGAGGGGAATGAGAGGACAACCGTCCTGTTTACAGCGGCGCGGCGCTTGCAAAAGATTACTTCCCCTCCTGGCTCACTCACACACACACACACACTCTCTCTCTCTCTCTCTCTCTCTCTCTCTCCCCCTCTCTCCCCACCTCCCCCTCCTCTAAGTTCTGATGTCAACAAACTCAGATGCGGCTCTCAGGACAGTGCTATACTCTATCCATTCTAAGGTTGCAACTAACTCATTTAAGTGAACGGCAGTAAAATTTTTACACAGCACAAATTTAATTTGAAATATTAAAAAATATAAGGTGACAATGTGAGGAATCAAGATATAATTCAATTGCTTTGATTTATTTCGTTGGCAATTTTAATTTCTACTGCAACCTTAGAGTGGCCAGAGTATATAGTGTGCAGAGACTGCCTCTCTTCAAAGTCTGCACAGGAAATGATTATTTATGTAAATACGCTTTTTAATATACGATGTTTTTCTTAAACGGACTGCAAATTATGTAAAGTAATTTATCTTGTGACAATACTCGTATCATTTCAAAACAAAACGTCAGGCACACGCAATAAATAGATTAATTGATGCACTAACAGTTCACATAAGTCACAAAAACTGTGTCAGGTTTCTCAGCGACAGCTGGTCTCTACACTTATTCTTATAAGTCAAATCCATCTTTAAGTTTCATGATTTTATAATCATGTTGGTATTTCTCAACATACGGTAGTCAGAATACATCGTTTCTAACATATTTTAAGGGGCGCGAAATTTTACACCTTGTAGTGACATAGTTAGAAAGGGTCCACGATGGTTGAGGTGTCAGACCTCCCTTCCTCTCGTACCCGGCAAACTATAACTCCCGTTTTACCCGCCCTTCTCATTCCGTCGCTGCTCCACTCTCATCTCATACATAACTCGGGCCGGAGGGCGACAGACATGTGTCGCTAGTCCAGCATATGCCCCAGCCTTCTCCCCAGACTTCTCTCATATGCTATGTGACCCCGCCAGAAGGCGAGAACACCAAGTGGATTTTAATTATTTGTGACGTAGTTTGAAAAGTTTTTTTTTGTAGACAAATGTAACACACGTAAAAAAGCACGGAACTGTCAACAATACATTTCAAATAGCTAAGAAGACGGAGTTGACTTATTTACACACCGCGGAAAAAGACAAATTATTAAGCATATAATATAAGCAAGACTTCGAAAAATACTGAATTTACAGCGGGCCAACGGACAGAACTATGCTGAGTAGTTCATATGTTATTGACGACTGAGTACTCCAGTCGTTTGCCAGATGTCCTACTTTACCGTACCCATTAAGGGGCCTCCCTACATGTCCTTCAAAATTAACGCACATCATATCTACGAAAAGAACGCACTTCAAACTGTGTCGCCTATCGCCATAGTTTTAAAAAGTCGGTACGTTTATTAGAAACATTATTTTTTGATCCCTCAAAACTACCAAAAAATGGGTTTTCCAGACAGTCATATCAGAACAAATGCATCCCGATTCGGACAACACAACTACAGAAACAAGCGTTAGACTTGAACTACGCTGCCCATAAATAAAATAATGTTGTCACCGATTAAGGGGCCCGCCTCGTTGCCATAAAATCACACTGCAGCGTGTTTGAAGAAAATGTTTTACACGGAAACTAATACACGTGTGTTCACGCCGTTTCTCTACGAAAAAAACACACACTTCAGACGACTGCCCTTAAGTACTTTCAAGACAACACACGTATTAGAAATCCCCTTCTATGGCACGTCAAAATGGGTTAAAACGGGGTTTTCAGGCTGCTATAGCGGAAAATATACTAGCCGAATACATGTGAAACCACTTAAGGACAGTGCATTGGACTTTAGTAAAGTGATTTCGTAAATAAAACAATATGATCACCACTTAAAGTCCCATAGGAAATTAGTTTTTTCGCGAAGACTGCACGCCTTAAGCGTAGAGGCGACGCACCGTTGTATGGTCCATACGACGTCGCCCTTAGCACGATACCTCATTCACACAAAGACATGTGCCACGAGGCGGGCCCCTTAAAGTCCCATAGTAAAAAGGATAATAGTAAATCACTGCACGCAATTTAAGGGGCTTGCACGTAGACGCGATAATGTATTACATACGCTGGTTGGTTGCAGCCGTACCGTTCCTGCCTCACACACACGCAGCCTATCTAGGGAGGCCCCTTAAGAGTGTGTGGTAGATAAATAAACGCTGAAAACTTCACTTGATTTCTACGCTTTTTTCGAAGCCAATATGGATAAAATACTCAATGACAATCCTGGATAGCGGTATTTCCCAACTTTATGAGTAAATATTTATCCAAAATTACCAATTCGTTACGCGTTACATCTTGCACCGCAGTTAAACGCACGAGGTTATCGCGTCAGAGATTGTGCCTCAGAAGTTCCTAACACTGAAAATAATTATGTTTAAAACGTTGACTAAAACTATTGTTTAGGATTGCTATTGTTTAATTTTTGCAAATTGGCTTCAAGAAACTTACAGTTATAGATTAATGCTATTAGCGTTGAATTATATACCACGCCCTCTTAAGGGTGTTCAAGTGCGCTAAAATAATAACTTTATATTTATATGACATAGTGTTAGTTTTATGGACTATACTTGTGATTACAGTTTCCTCTTACAAAACAATTTAAGCTCTCATAGTTTTTTCATAATGGTGCGTCAAAGTCAAAATTTGCATGTTCCGTTGCCATGCAAACAGTGAAAACCAATTGACGTACGTAAATGAAACAATTTACGGTGACATATAATGCCATGGGCTACGTAACAAAGCGTTTAGAAAATATCACACGAACTATTTTTATATTTAAAAAAAAGTGAATTTGCAAATGTTTTCTGTACTTTTGCGATATTAGAAAAAAAATCAAAATATTACATTGTGGGTTTTAAAATGTTATGTTGCAGAGCTCATGGAATGTTAGTTCATAGTGAATCATTTCATTTAAGTACATCAATTAGATTTCGCTATTTGCATGACAGCATAACAAGCAAATTTAGTCTTTGACGCACTGTTATGAAAAAATTATGAGATAAAATTGTTTTGTAAGAGGAAACTGTACTCACAACTCACAAGTATCGTCTACAAAACTAACACTATTTCATAAAAATATAAAGTTATGATCTTATCGCACTTGAACACCCTTAAGACGGTCGCCTACCCCACGCTTCAAATGCTTTGCAATGCGTTCGTAAACAGGTTTTTTCTACGAAAATATTCCACGTGCGCCCATTGTGGTAACGTACGAAAAGAAAACAAACTTCGGACAAGGTCGGAACCTCATTGTTAAGACACCATGCTCATTAAAAACATTGTTTCTAAGCCCTCCAACATGGCTAAAAACAGCCTTTTCAGACTTCCGTACTTCAAAATGTACTAACTGGATATACGTGAAACTCAGATTGCAACCTGCACTGAACTTAGTTGCATGCTATTTCAGCGCTTGTCTCGTTGAGGCGACGCGGTATTTGATGCACGCTTCAAGGTCGACCTTAATGCTCCGTCGCTTTTGAACCTCTCGCGTGCGGGTAGGCGGCGCCCTTAAGGCGCTGATCGAAGTGTACTTGGCTTCTGTACAGCTTCTTGTCCAGGGCGTAAGGGAGGAGAGAGGGCTGGCAATCCCACATAGTAACTATGATCCCTCAGGGCTCGCTGGATCGTGACTAACCCCGCGAGAACGCTGCGAACACGACTCTGTAATTGGCCGGACCGTGATGGATGACACCTCGCAATTAGCGCTTATTAGCAAACAGTTCCACCTCCCTTCCCCTCCCCCAGGCAAGCTCCCCTCCCTCTCATCAACCAAGAACAAAGCTATTATCTCACAGGCCAATACTTACTTTCTGCCAGAAGGCGCTCATTTTAAACACAAGTCTTCGTGCGATGATTATTTACCCTCTGGACATTACAAAAAAGAGAGGTTATATCGCACACTTAGAAATCATCGTGCCACAATTTAAAAAAAAAAAAAAAAAAAAAAAAAAAAAAAAAAAAAAAAAAAAAAAAAAAAAAAAAAAAAAAAAAAAAAAAAAAAAAAAAAAAAAAAAAAAAAAAAAAAAAAAAAAAAAAAAAAAAAAAAAAAAAAACACTTTTGACATGATCACATATGAAGTTATTAATTTCCAGCTGTACTTATTACATTTATTAATGGGAGCAACAGTGTTATTTATTTATTTATTTTTTAGCATGTTAGGTACAAAGAATAGTGGCTTATGCCTTGTGATTCAGAACTGTGATTTATTGTGGTGACAATCAAATGTATGACAACTCAAATCCAAAACTATCACATTAATGCTGGCATTATTTCATTAATAATTTTAAATAAAGTATGCTACAGCTCAAAATATGGGAGGGTTGGTTTAGTGTCATACGTCAAATTGGAATGAAAAAGTGCCACATTCTTTAATGTGGTATGTTGTGAATCAGTTCTGAGGGGCCTGCCTACCTGCACTTCAAACGCGTTTTAGCAAGTTACAACTGTTTTTACGAAACTATTTAACGCAAAATATATCTGTATACCTACGAAAAGAACACACACACTACAAACATTTTCGCTATAGTTTTAAATATTCAGCACGTTAGTTAGGAACATAATTTTCGGGCTCCTAAAATTGCCAAAAAAAAAAAAAGGGGGGGGGGGTTTCCAGACTGTCGTATCTCGAAAAATAACAACCCGATTAAAAAAAAAAAACACAACTACATAAACAAGCGTTAGACTTTGAACTACCCTGCCTACAAATACAATAATGTGGTCACCGCTTAAAGTCACATAGAGGCCAATAAGAAACCTGCAGCAACATACAGGAACCAAACATACACGGGGCTGGCATAAACAACCTCGGACAACCAATAAGCGGCAAAGTTCTCCCGTATCAAATAAACCGCCACGGAATTTCAAATCTGTATTATTACTAGGCACCCCTGTTTTTCGCGAAAAAGAATTTTGACGCAGTTTGTTTCAGTGGCTTACGTGCACATATGCAGTTCTGCTTCATGTTTATTGGCAGCGTGTCTGAAGAGCCGTACCTAATTTGACTGAGCCAATTACAATAACGTTCCTGCAACACCACACGTCTGTGATTTGCCGGTAGAATACCAAGGCTCGTGACAGTTAAAATATCCAATCACTGACCACGAAGCAGAACTGCAGATGTGCACGTAATGCACGGAAACAAACTGGGGCTAAATTCTTTTCGCGAAAAACAACGGCCCCTAATTGTTATTTAGTCTGTGACGGAGTTGTGAGTCTACTAGACATACCAAACGTGCGTACGAAAGCTTGCAGTCTAGCCGGTTGTAGAAAAATTACGTTTATTTCGCAGGTCTCAGACATAACCAGCATTGACACGCCAGTCGAGGAGTTGATGAACTCCGACAAGCGCATGAAGCCATGGGTGTAATTCGGAGGTGGTAAGGGGTGGCATTTGCCAGCCCAAAATTTCGTTGATAGAGAGGCCTTAAAATTATCTTTCTTAGATTAGGAATACAATTTTAACTGTGAATTTCCAATATATTGTTTTTTTTTAATTTAGTTAGAGATATAAAATAATCAATATAAAAGTATATACGTAATTTTGATGGAAGCTGTTGATTTCTACCCATTTTTTTATTTTAAATATTTTATACCTGGTAATCCTTGCCACCCCAATCAAAATGCTCAAATTACGCCCATGCATGAAGCACAAGTGTTGCTTCGACGGCGGAGAAAGCTATTCACCCGGACGTAAAGAACAAACAAGCTGGGTGGGTGGTCCAAGGCTGGACAGCCTCCCGTGTCTCTGTTAACTTTACAAATAAAACAAGAGAGAAGGGAAAATACACAGCAGCGGCAGGTTTATAGACTGGCCTGGCGGGCGTGTTCCGTAATAACTGTGATCGCCGTCCAAGTCAGCAGTTACAGTTTAATTTAGTTACCGCCTGGCCGCTGTATCAGTATACCCAAAGATGGTTCAAAGTAGCGAGAATCATTTCTATAGTAGGTTCGGGATAAAGTGAGCACTAAAAAAACCTGCTAAAGTTCTATTTTCAGCCAATTTGTATCATTCCGCGCGTTGAGGCTAATGACGGGAAATATCTAACCTCTTTGCACACGTCACTAGTTTGCGCGCGTAAGCTAAATTGTGCAGTTACTCTAAATCGGTACCCTTTGATAAAAATGTTTATTAACTATATAAAATACAATTATGTAAATTTCAGTGATTCTGAATCAGTATTGTTGATTTTAAATAGGAAACTAGACGAAACTGTATTGCGTAATTTTGCTTCCAGCCATACAAGCAGTAAGGGAACTATATTAAAGGGGCGGTTCACCTAAGTTTTCAACGTATTTTTTTATTTTTATATTTATACCAGATATTTTTTTCTTATTTTAAATATAAATTGTGACTAAATCTTCCTCTTAGAAAATTGTTGTATCTCTCATACTTTTCGCGTAATGAGTCGTAAACGTCAAAATTTACACTTTACGGTTTTACGTACGCCACTAAAACAAACTGTAATACCAAACCGAAAAAATTCACAGAGTATAACAACGTTGTAGGCTATAAAATGACACACTTAAAAACAAAAATAAAATATTTTTGTATTTAATAAAAAATGCTGAATTTTGAAATGAAAATTTAAAAATTTCAAAAATTGTTTAAAAATACAAAAATGTATTTATTTTTTATTTGATATAATTAAAATCGTAGCCTATAACATCGTTATACATTGTGAATTTTTTCGGTGTGGTATGTCGATTAGTTTTAGTGGCGTACATAAAACCGTAAAGTCGAAATTTTGACGTTTACGACTCATTACGCAAAAACGATGAGAGATACAACAATTTTCTAAGAGAAAGATTTAGTCACAATTTATGTCTAAAATAAGAAAAAACGTATCTGGTACAAATATAAAAATAATAAAAGACGTTGAAAACTGAGGTGAACCGCGCCCTTAAAGTTGAATTTTGAGCAGTAACGGCTAGTGATATTTTTCGAAGGTTACATTTTTAGTGCTCACTTTATCCCGATCGACCTACATGATCGTAATTTTGAAACTAGTGCAGCGTCCCGCTTCTTATATGATTAGACGATATTTATGTATGACGGTGTAGTTGTTTACAGACATATCACAGATGTTCGGTCGTAGCGCTCCAGTAGTATTGGCCCAGTCAAATAGGGATTCACAAGTAACAACATTACAGACTTCAGTACAGTACATTGAAGCCTAGCAAACAACCTACTTTTCTAGCGATAAATCACAGTCCCTAAGTATGGTCTGTCACACGAAAGAATTCCATTTTTGACAATGCTGTAGACTTATGATTAGAGATGACTAGAGATTATGGTTTATCGCGGGAAAAATTAACTGTTGCTGGATTTCAACCAGAAGATTACTAACTTAAGATTTACTTGGAGCTGTTACTCTATTTGACTGAGCCAATGAGAATCCTGATGTAATATTTGATGCCTGTTATTGGTCTCCTGACAGCTACGTTCTGTCAGAAGTATATCACCCAATCATACAAGTTGCAAGAAACTATAGTGTTTTCAAGGGTATGTTGGCACAAAACATTTTCGCGATATAACATCATCCCTACTTATGATGTGTATACATTTTTACAAAAGTTTATTACTGTCATAGTCATTCACACCAGCTTTCAGGGAACACTTTTAGCGGCACACTTACAAAAGTGAACTCGAATAAGCTCAAATTACACAAAACCTAAGGCGCACTCGATTCCCCAGCCAATCCCTGGACCCATCTTGCCCTACCATGCAGTTTTATACAGTTAGTTTTTGCAGAATTACTGATGGCAGGAGCCTGTAAAGTATCGAGAAATCTTTGTGAAATTCCGGACGTTATTATAGTTTTTCTTTCTGTTATAGGTTTTCCTTCAGAATGACTCTTCATATCCTGCGTCAGTATCTTTACATACATATTACAAATATCGTTTTCACTGCGAAAATAAGGTTCTGAATACAGGCGTGCAAAATATTTAATATATATTATTTACAACATTTTATTTCGAGCTTTTTACAAATACCATTGGAAGGCCTGTTCACCAATTTACAAACATTTCTTTTTTCAACTCAAAATACGGAAGTATTCGCCTAAAAGGAACAGTAAACTCAAATATATGTTACAGTTGTTCAACTGTGAAACTTTTTTCTAAAGCATCTGCATATTTCATAACTATTGATTGTGATATGAAAAAAAAAAATAGCACGAACAAAATATAACAAAATTTTAAACCTTAAAAAATACTATACAAAATTCAATCCCGAACATTACCAATATTGTACTTAGCAGCTGATGTTTGTAATGTAACCAATATGCCGTTATTTTTCCCATATGATCGTCATGAATTGCAATTTTAGTTTTAAAATACAAATGTGTTATAATTGGTACAACGTTATAACTTTCCTCAGCTGAACCAAAAATTATGATTCTCAGAGCAAAGTCAATTTAAATACTGTGAATTTAAGAAATACTCGAGCTGAAGTTTAATTTTATTTTGTATGTATTAATTTTTGAAAATAAAAAATTAAGTTTATTTATGGTAAAAATATGTAGAATATTATTTTAATGGTTAGTTATACTTTACATTCTGCCTTCAGTATCATGTCAATAAATCACATAAGAGCCGGAACATTTCCGGAAAAAAAATTGTTTTTCCCCTCTTGTACAGCTGTAAGAAGTGTTATACATTTATTTGCCTGTTATGTTAGAGGTCGGCTGGCGGCTTTGGGTGCACACGGGAAATAAAGGACTTAGCTCCTTGTTGCCTGGACCAAGAAGCTCGCTTTGCTTCGTGACGTGTCAAATCAGCCCCCTCCTTTCTTCTATTAAATTTCTCTTCACCAACCACCACCCCTCCCCTCACCGCTTAGGAAAGACAAGTGCTATCTTTATCTAAATGGATCTCTCTCCCACCAAGTGACAGCGTATGAACCTACCTACTACCTATCATAGGTAGGGTTGGTTTAGAAAGCCGGGGGGGGGGGAGGTACAGAAATGCGTTTATGTTTTAATTTACTTTTCGAGGTATCTCTTCATTCGTTTATCACATCTCATCCGCTCTTCTTTACATCCCCGCTCGCTCCCATGCAATACAACACGTTCCTACTGCTCCCTTACTTTAATATGGAAGGGGGAAAAATTGTGGAAAAAACATTGGAAAGAAAGTGTGGAGGGGGAAGGAGGGTGACCATAGCTGCTGCTGGCGCCGAGGTAGGTAGGGCGTGGGAAGGTAGAGGGAGGGGTGGGGAAATCACAGTAATGAAGGGTTGTGGAATGACCTTGCCTGAGGGCGTGGAACATCATATCAGTGTTCCAGCTCGTCTCTGCCACCGCATGTGACCCTGACAGCTACAGCCACCAGCTTCTTGTACTCTATCCACGTCCTCGTGCGAGCTTACACGCTGTTCACGAACAATTGCCGAACATTGCAGAAACTTATGTTTTTATGGAACATTAAGGTTCTTATCCAGGCACGCTGTGTTGGTGTATGTGAGGCACAACACCGATGGCGTGTTAAGAGTGATGTCGGTCGGTGTATGTATTGCAATATCGCCTCTACACGCAAACCCAGCAACTGGCGCGTGCAAAGCTTTACTGTTATTCATTTTCCTATGAGGCTATATTGTTTCTGTATTGTTGCATTTAAATGGGAAAACACACGGAACTATGTTGCGTAATTTAGCTGCTAACCTTACAAGCAGTAAGGTAACCATAGTTAGAGACATGCAGCAAAATTCGCGTTATTTTTTGACAGCTGACTAGACTCCAAGTGACTATAGGCTTGTTCGACGTCTCCCGCTGGCCGATATTGTCGTGATTTGCCGCGGAGAATGCTTACACGGTAGAGAGGCCAATCTCTGTAAAGACGTAACACACGTACATGACAACACACAAAAGTTCGTGGCCAATTGAATCGCAGCTTATGATCTGTTATGTACAGGAAAGTGAAGTTTAGTCTGCTACCAAATGATAACGCGAATTTTGCATGTCTCTAACCATAGTTAATGTGAATTATGTGTAGTAACAGGTAGTGATATTTTTCGAAGGTTAGTGTTCACTTTATCCAGAATGGCCTATAATTAGAACCTGGAAAATGTCGCGGATTCAACGACCTTCATGTTAGAATTCATTCTCCTATGCATACTTAAGCCCCGACCATTGTTCCACTAGCTGCTCCTCAGTGGAACAACAGACAATGAACGAATAGACGGGGCTTGAATGTGCATAGGACAATGGATTCTAGCATGTGGGTAATTGAATCCTCGAAATTTTCCGGGCCCTACCTATAATATGTTTCACGAAACGCTGCCCAAAAATAATTACATAACTCACAAATATGGTTATGTAGTTGTTTAAAGTCTATCACAAATATTCAGTAGCAGAGCGCTAGAGTTATAATTGGTCCTGTCAGATGGCGACATACCAGTAATTACACAAGAACGTCAGATATGCGCATGTTATATTGACGCCTGGCAAACAAACAACTTTCCAGGCGGTACATCAACAGCCCTAACTATAATATTCTGACTTTCAGACATTATTATTTGAGGTAATGACGTATTATATACACTGTGTTTACTAGTCACATTATCGTACACTATAATATTATTAAGAATAGGCGAACAAATAGCCGCTGTCTAAAAAAGAAAACTTAGCAGGCCCATAAAAAGTGAATAACTTACACATAATTCCAACTATTATTTTATACAAAACATAATAATGATTATAGAAGTGGAATAAACTCTGTTAGAATCTCACAACGTTCTGTCTCATACCTCACACATTATTAAAAAATTACATTAACACACTAAAAGTGTAAATTCTTGATAAGAAAAATAAAATTCCAGTTTTATTTCAATAAGACTTACAAGTACAGCATTTATAATTTATTAACAGTTGTGTATGTGAAAAAAATCATGTGTTACGACTCAAATTCAACAAAGCAGTCTACAGATCCGGCCTGCCACTTTGCCTAGTTCTTAGAAAACTACAGCCATAGATTATCTATCAAATTTCATACTTAAAACTATAAACATTGTTGCCTTTTATTTATACTCCACATTACCGACTTTCTACACGTGTAAATTGACAAGTTACATGATAAATAAAATGTCATACCATCTCGAGCTCACAAATGACATCCAAATCTACCTTATTTGAATTGACTACACTACGTAGACGATACATACACTATGACACAAGTTAGTCTTAAAACTGTGAGTTATTTTGTGGTGCTTTGAGTGGCGGTTATTCGCTAACGTAACTTTAGAAGGAAAAAAAACACTTTTCCATCGCTTAGAAGAAACAATATACATTCTGTACAAGACACTATATGTTCTCTACAAGAAACAGTGTAGTCTAGAAGATAAACAGTATTGATAAGTAACGAGAACGGTATGTCATATAAACGAAACTATACAATCTGTAAAAAATATCGTCTACTCTGCATTAGAAACTTTGTATTTGAAGAAGCTTTTCTTTGTAAAAGAAACAATTGGTTCTGTATGAAAACAAATTGACATCTAGAAAAAAAATGTATTCTGTAAAAAGAGGCAATCTGTTCAGAAGTAAGAACAATATTTTATTTAGAATAACAACCTATCCCCTAGAAGAAACAATATCTCGTGACAGCAGAAACAATGGGCGGATTCTATTGCAGAAACGATTCCAATCTCAGAGGTCACCAACCTTGATTGTTTTCCCTCGTAGTTTTTACAACAATGTACAAGGATGTTCATTTCCCAGTGCTGAGGGGTGCCTAAATGCAATTCAATTAACTAAGGGACGTGTACGACCTTATATTGTTGTTAAACGTGTCTAGTGAGATGTAGTGAAATATCACTGATTGCCCTAGTCACATCACAGCAACAGTCTGTTAGCAAATACAATATAAACACATACTGAACAACTTGTGCAAGTATGCGAGAATACTGATTGTGTTTTCACGTCAAGCCAACAAATAACAGCACACTACATTTTTGTCAATTTATTTACGCTGCCAACATAACACATTTAGAGAAAAAATTTCTTTTTTGACGAACAACCATTGTTTGCTGTCACAACCGCAAATGAAGTACTAAACAAAAAACACTAGTTCGCCAAACATAAACAAGAGAAAATGTATGTTAACAGGAAAGTAATAATAGTAATTTATTCAGTAGTTCCGCCTCATGCCTCTAGGTTCTTTTCGCACAATTATCTTTGTTATTAGCAACGAGCTATATACCTAGTAAACATAGAGGGGCGGAAACAGCAATCTCCAAGACTCTGAGGTGAAGCCCAATTGAACGTGGCATTTTGACTCTTAGATAAAATGGCGGACTCTTATATCCGGTCGAGAGACGAGAGCGATTATGTTAATTTAAACATTATTACAGTATAATATATTACAATAATTATTGGCATTTTTTCCTGTGTTTAGCGGGAATATAGTGGAGCTATAAAGTAACGGATTTTATGCGAACATATGACGGATTTTCAACATAATGTTGGCCACACTGCTGTCCGCCATGTTTTCTTGGGTCAAAACTGCCGTTCAATTGGGCTTCACTTTGGAAGCGTTTCCGTCCCTTTATGTTAACTATATAGCTCGTTGGTTATTAGTATAGAGCAGTCCAGTATTAGTCTCTATAGTATTTGCAGAGATTATAGAAACATACGTTAGTATGTCTTGGGCGAGGGGTGAGAGGTCTTGAGAGGGAAGGGCTAGGAGATCATCCACCGTATTGGTAACTGAAACATGGCGTTTATTACCATAAATAAGGTTAATTCTACTACAGGTTAGAAAGATCAGTGTTTAAAGTTTGTCACAGGGAAAATTTCTGCCGCTTGAGCGCTAGTATCGCTAATGGGTTCAAACTGACCAATCACAGAGCTTTCCTGAATTTTAAGTTACATAAAGTTGATAATTTAAAACTCAAAATTGGTTTATTTTCACTTTAAATTAAGTTGAATGACTTCTGTCATTTCCAAGCCTATTTAAATTGAATTTTAATACAGTTTAGTATTTGTCTGGTCCCGTAGCAATAGCAACGAAACTAGTAGCAGGAATTTTTCTTGTGCCAAACTCTCCCATAAGAAAACATATTTTCTTTCTAACCTGTAGTAGAATTAACTTTACCATAGCAGCGTGTATAATGTGGCTGTGGGTTGTCCAACCATAACCTCACTTCTCAATGTATCTATAGGAACAGCTGATTGCATTCCGCCATGTTGTTAAGTGAATAAACAACGTGGGCTTTGCCTCAGGCCGTGTTCCAACTCACTTTGTAGATGATATTTAGGGTTTGCGTTTTGTTTTGGTAAGCTTCCAGTTGGAACACCTCGACTAGCAGTTATCGAAAGTTTGCCCTGCTGCCTGGTGTCTCGTTGTCGAAGCTGTAGAATGTTTTTGTTTTGGTGTTGCACGTTTTTACGATATATTGGTTACAAAACAGAAAATTACGCTAGGTCAAAATTGCGAATTTAAAAGAAGTTTACAAAGTTTTATAATGTTCAACATAATTTTAAAAAGTATAGGATAAACTATTTCCCTGCCAATTGTATTATGGCGGCGGTATGGAGTTTTGCATTTGGTAATAATGGCAGGGACCTGAAAAAATCGCGTTTTCATTTGGGCACAAGTATAGCCATCTTTAATAGAAGGCCGCGACGTTAGATCTGGCAACCCTGCCAGGAAGGGTCATTTTAACACTTATTTTGTCACGCTAAAGGCGGTTGCTTCCCCTGTGTGTACACTCTAAATCTGAATTAGTAAATATTCACTGATTCACGCGGGTAGATGGAGCAGTTTCAACAATTTGAATGAGTGAAATTAGTAATTTTTTAATTTGTGAATATTCACTGATTTCCTTCAAGAATACCAACGTCTCACAAGTGAATCAGTGAATATTCACCAGTTTTTCCAGTTGTTTTCAAATAACAGTTTTCACTTATTGAATCAGTGAAAAATTACTGGAAAATCTGCGAACATTCACTATTTAACTTGTGGAATGTTGGCACTATTTATCGGAATCAGTGAATAGTCACCGATTTCACAGTGGTTTCTCACTGATTCAGTTTGTTGAAACTGCTCCATCCATCGGCGTGAATAAGTGAATATTCACTAATTCAGATTTAGAGTGTAGGGCATAATAACGAATCACGTACAGCCATAGCCTTTGGCGAGACAAAAGAAGAGTTAAAATGACCCTTCCTGACAGGGTTGCCAGATCTAAGGCCGCGGCCTTCCATTAAAGATGGCTATGGTACAAGCTATCATTCAAAGAAGCAAATAAATGCAGGTCCAGTCACGTGATTGCCCTGCGTCAGCGAACAGCCAATTAGGAGCTGTTGTATACATTTTTGGACGCTAGTCTACAGGTCAGTGAACCGGCGAGTTGTTCTGGTCTCTTAGTGATTGGTAATATGTAAGGACATGAGCTATTCGCGAAAATAATGTTGCCCCAGTTTGTTTCAGTACCTCATGTGCCCATCTGCATTACTGCTTCATGGTCAGTGATTAGATGTTTGAACTCTCGTGTCTTGAGGTTCTACCAGCCAATCACAGACGTGAGGTGGCGTAGTAACCTTATTGGGCTGTATTCAGAAACAATTTTAGTCATGGTTTAAAGACAGTCGTGGTTCAAATCGCCATATTTAGTCACTACTTGCGATTTTCCGTATTCAGAAAGCGCAATTAGAGGCGACTATTTTAGTATGGGTTTAACTAGTCATAGTTTAAGTTAGTCAAGGCGGGTGACTAGTTTAAGGTGTGATTAACAGGAACATTTGCCAGGTTTGGAACAAAAATGGCGGTATCTTATCGTTTAATCAATCACGACGTGTATCTTCTGCATAGTAATTCGAAAAACGTAAAATAAAACAGCAGAGAATGCCGTTTTATTAAATTGTATCCTAGCAGTTAATTGTATTTACAGAACAACGCCAGAAATTGTTCTAATGAATATAAATTATCTTGCCTTTTAGGATTTATTTTACCATAACGTGAGTATATTTTACGATGTTAACACATTTCCAAAACAATTTTAATGCAAAATTAGTTTGTCTTTTCTGTTACGAAGTCTTCTCCGTTACTGCACATTGTATTTTGACGCAACTGCTGTTACACGTAATAATATTGACAATTCACAAGCAACATAACCAAAAATACTTCAGCAGACGATGGAATGAGAACACGACGCTTGACTAATCGTCATGGCAACGGGCAGTTTTGCGATGTAGCCAAACCTTTCACGTGTCTTAATCTGTGACTAGTTCGTCACTACTAATCATGGTCTAAAATTACAACAAAAGTGCTTCTGAATACGATTTGTTAGTATTTCTTAGTCAGGGGTTTAGTCGTGGTGTAGTTAATCTATACTTAGAACAGGTTGAGCCCTGGTTTAACGGAATGTTTCTGAATACGGCCCATTGTGATTGGAGCATTCAAATGAGAGACGTAACTTCACACAGACACGCTGCCAATAACCATGAAGCAAAGCTGCAGATGTGAACGTAAGGCACTGAAACAAACTCGGGCAAAATTATTTTCGCGTAAAATTCGTGGCCCTAGTAATATGTAACCTTGGGTAGATTACAAAATGCAAATCACCAAAAGACGTCACACATTCTGTGCACAAACTGGGGTCATGTGACCGAGTTGGAACACGGTATATGAGGGAAGGGAGGGGAGTGGTTAGATGCAATACACTCGACTAAAGACGTACCTTGGTCTCTGGAGGGAAGCAGTCCGGCACGACGACGGCGTCATCTTCCTCCAGCAAGACGTCCAGGTGACGTCTCGACGCGCGGAGGACGCCTCGCGTCGTCGCCATGCCGCGTCTCTGGAGACTGTCTTCTCCCGGGACAGGAATAGCGTCGTGCCTTGCCCCCCTCCACACCTTCCTCCTCTTACAACCGGCATGCGGGGCGTAACTCCACACTCACAACACCTCTACCTATCTCACTACCCTACTGTCCCTCTGCATACCCTCCGAGGTACCTGCCGCTTCAACCCAACCTATGGACAATAATTCCCCACCGTCACTGCATGTTTACTTTGTCATCAACAATCAAGGACGTGACAACTTTTCTTGGACTCAGAAAACGCAGGGGGGAGGGAGGGTTATCACAAATAAAACCTCTGACAACGTGATTTGTCACTTCAGGTGTGATAGCCTGCATTTTTCCTACTATAAATAAACCAGTGTCATTCTGAAATGTAAATGTCATAAAAACAAAGAGGGGGAGGGGGCGAGGGACATAATATCCCCACCCGCAGATTTATTTAAGAGGGGACAGCCGCTCCGTCGCCTCTTCCTGTTCGCGCGGCCATGCCAGCAATATTGTTTTATTCTTGAGCTTAACATTATTTAACACTGACAGGCACTGCCTCTGTCGAAATTTTCATCAGCTAAAAATATAGGACAACCTAAAAAATTTTGACTGACATCCCAAAAGGAACAACTTTTCCTGTTTTTGGAACTTTTCTGTAAGATAAACTAATGTACTCAAATAAGAATACTTTACAGGGAATAAACGTGCCCTGGTATATTAACTATTTTGGTCATAACAATGATGCGAATATGACATACTAGCTGTCCCTTTGCGGCTTCGCCCGCGTGTACTATAGAAAAGAGTAACTAAATTTTAATAACGTATTAATTGATGGTGTTACTATATTCTCTGTATATCTTTATAACAACAAATACAAACAGCTTTATCCAGTCCACTACGCTGAGGGTACTTTAATTGCAGAACATATTTGTTTTTAATTCATCTTTATTTCTCT
>PNEQ01120890.1:0-23050 GCA_003012365.1 Medauroidea extradentata
TGCTTGCCACTGGAAGTGTACGGGCCTATCGCCCTTAGCTTGCGTGCCGGCCTGGTGAACTGGCATTGCGGTTGAGTGTCGAGTGGCCCGAAGCTCCAGATCCTGAGAAGCTGGGTGTCTGGTTGGCCCAGTGGAGGGACATGTTTTCCCAAGCTCGCTTGGTTGGTGGTCTGTTACCCGGAACAAGGCAAATGTCCACATTTATGGCTGGCAAATATGGCTCTGTAAGTTGTCTCCTGTTAAGCCTTAGGGATCAGGTACAGGAGGGGTGGTCGGTGCGGAGAGCCGGACATGTTCCGGAAAACATGCCCTCAGCAGGTCCAGACGTCCTCTTCCCTGGATGGATTCGGCGGCGAAGTCGTCCCCGTTCCTGGAACTCTTCACGGCCCTCCCGAGAGAACTCCCTTGTCACGTCACCCAACGAACCAACAAAACTCTCCTTACCTCCTTAGATAAAACCCTTATTGCCCAGATATAATACACATAAAATACTACCTAGACTCCTCCATTGCTCTATGAAATGTGACATCTTATAACCTAAAACGACAATCGATTAATTGTTTACAAATCAAATTACAGTACATAGAGTAAATATCATAGCAGAAAAGCAATGCAAAAAGATACTGAGAAAAAACTAAACTATTTAAATAAACATTAAGAACTGCAACATATGCATCACAGATACATATATTACAACATGCAAATGCAGTTTTTCCTAGTTCACTTGTAGCAGTATTTTCCTTACATAATAGATGGCACTTGTGTATATTTCCTAGTTGAAGAAGCTAGCTATTCTATTACATTCTCAGAAGGGATTTTATTAGAATAAGCAAAAAAATTATTTTTATTGTATTTCTTTTTTGTGTAGTTGAAACAAAATATTTGTCATTAATATTGTTATATTTTAACCACAACTAAGTTAATTTGTAAATGTTTTATTACTTCTTTCTCTTATTTTCTCACTGCCAGTTCTCGCTTTTTCTTTGAAGCATATGTTCGAATAGGAAAATCATTCTTTGGCAGTGATTCCTTTATGCGAGTGCGCATAGTATATAGGTCCAATGCTGACTAGGGATAAAGACGTCGGTATTTTCCTAAAATACATACCCTATTTCATCTCTTCCCCTTACCATAAGTGTGTCGTTAGTGCCAACGAGTCTCTTCTGTAACCAGAATGGAGGACTTAGGGCAACCATCGTGAGTGATGGATTCGACACGTGAGTGGAAAGGCAAAAGTATCGATGAAAAGAAATAGGGTAGGTATTTTGCTATTTTTCAGTCCTTCTCAAATTAAAAATAATTTTGTTTTATTTTTTAAAGTAAATAAAAATGGCTAACATTTCTATAGAAAGTGTAATGAATGAACAAGAAAAAGAATTTGAAATTTCGATAGTACAATGGATTTGGAAATGTTTTCGTAAACGTTTAATTAGGTTGTGTTGAAGTAAGCATAAAGATTTATGATGTTTAATTACTTTATTATTTATTTAATGGAACAGGTGTCGGGAATTTTAGATTCTCATTACATTGATTAAACAATTCATTTTGTTAACTGTTATGTACAAGCAGAAAAGGTTTATTTTAATATCACTGTAGTTGTTGATAAATGAGATATGAAATGAAAAATTTGGGAAGATGTAAAATTTGAATTATTTGTTGCAGACTTTTCCAGGTTTTTTGTTTTAAATCCAACTAAAAATTACAATGAACTTGAAATAGAAATTCACGGTGTAAATATTCACTGGACATTTAAGTTTATTGCAAAGTAGTTTTTAAATTTTCTATAATTATAGATTCAAAAATTTTATAATTGTCCTGAGTATGTTCTTGTAATCTTTTTGGTAATTCATTTATTTCTAAATTATAGCCTTGTGTTTCATATTTTACTATTTCTTCTGCAGTTATATTTAATAAAGGGTTTGGTTCGTATTAAAAATTTTCTGCCCATTTATTTTCCATTTGTGCTACAAAAAAGGGTTGATAATAACCTTCATAAGCCCCCTCTATATAAACGCAACCTTTTTTTATGTACTATACTTCTTATATGACTAAGAATTAAGGCCGGTTTAAAATATTTTTTTTGCAAATTATCCATATAATTTGTTTTTCTGGTAAATGTTTTTCTTTTGCAACGATATCATTTGAAAATTAAAAAAATTTTCCAACACTTTAGTCATTTTGTTTCTCGAGTTGTATTATCTCTATTTATAAAAAAATAATTATTAGAGTTAAAAAATATATATTTAATTTTTTAATAACAATTTTTCGTTATTTAAATTTTTAAATGTTTTTTTGGTAAGTTTTTTAAAATTTTAAACTAATTTTTTTGTGCCTGAACAACGAATTTGCGCTAGAACGGATATTTTCTGTCTATTATTTTTATTTTCTGTGATTTGACACATGTCTTCTTGGGAATTTCAGGTTTTACTTTTATTTATGTGTTATCAACAGCTAAATCAGATTATATCTTTAACTGTTTTTCTTGTTTCACTCTTGGTTATCTGGGACGACATGTCAACCGAAACATCGAATGTCAACAGTATTTCACAAAATAATTTCTCTCCATTGCAAGAATTTTTCAAATACACTGATCAAGCTCTCTTGGCGTCAAATATAGCGAATAATTCGTAATGACAAATAAATAAATAAAATATGGCTAAGTCCACTAAAAACCTTTGCCAAAATTCGAGCTGGTGGCATCCAGCAGCCTTAACACTTGATTGTTGAAAACACGATTAATGGTAAGTGATTCTGAGAAATATGCTGACAATTTAAAGTGATAAATTGTTTGCATATTTTGTCTCTTGTATACTGTTCAAGGAAGAAGTGATTTCTGACATATGGCTATTTCTAAAAATCTTGTCAACTGCCACCTTTTTATGAAATAATTCCACGTTGGTAGCAGTTTATTTTGTCTCTTTAACTTCTGGGTCGCTAGGTATAGTATGAAGCCTATAATGAGAGTGATGACAATTATCTGTGTTCTAATTATGTACGTAATTATGTTGGTTATGTAAAACACAGTACAAGTGCTAAATGAATTCAGTTTTGCTTCTATCTTCAATGGTATCACTATATTTATGTGTGTTAGGATATTTTTGACAAATGAAATGGAAATGTTTACATATGACGTTAATGTGTAGCTGAATGGGTTTATGTAATAATTAACAATTTTTTTTTAGCGTTAGGTAATTTGTGTTTTGTGCAACATTATTCACGTCGTGTTACATTACCACACATGACATGCACTAGAACTACATAATTTTTGCTGTTTTTCTTTTATTTTGAGAATACATCGCCAATTCATAGTAAAGGTGTTTTAGTTGACAACATCTTACTGACAGTACTATAAAAGAATTTTTTATCACAACAAACATATTTATATTTAAAACTGAAATTATATGTAAATATATTTCCTTTCTCTCATTAATAAATACATTCTGGTCTTGCGAGTTCCGTTATAAGGAACATATTACGTGTAAAACATTTGGTAAAATTTCGTTTTAAAGTAGGCAGAACCTCAAGAAAATGTGTATTTTCAAACAATACGGAACATTTCAGTCTGTTGCTAGAAATTCACAGTTTCTTAAGTGATGTAAACATAAAAACCCGTTCTTATTAACACACGAATGACATATTTGGACGTGTTTTTTGCGCCAGCAATTTAAGTTCATTAATGAATTTTACACTGACTTAAAAAACTAACATAATTTAATGATTTAATGAGTTAGATGAATGCATGTAAATATAAAGTTTTAGCTGAAATCGAAAAAATCGAATCAAATGGATAAAATTGGGTACTAAACCAAATATTTGAATTAGAATTAAGAATTAATAAATATATCCCATTATAAGGCAGTTAATTCGTATGCTGATCTCCCACAAAAAATTAAAGAAAAGCAAGGAGTAATGAGAATCACTGAAGATATTTAGTAAAAAATTACAGTTACTTAAATATTGTTCTAAATGACGTTCAATATTTGAATTGTTTATTTCAATTCACTTCTCTTAATACATTCATTGATGTATTTCAAATATTTCTTTTTCCGCTTAATTTTATATCCTTCATAATTACAAATTTAACATAGTTACGAATTCTCCTGTTGTTAATTTTGGTACTTATTACACCAGATATTTTAAAGGTTCAATATTTTGAGTGGATTTTAGTAAGTCAACTAAATATTTTATCTTTCATTTCATTGTCACTTGGTTTTAATTCATTTAATAATAATTTGCTATCCCATTCAACAAAAATATTTAATTTCTATTTTATATCGTCAAAATACATATTGGTTAATTATTTGTTATATTCTAATTCACAAGTTTTAAAAGCAAATTTAAGGAATTCTTCGATAACGCGATAATTTACACAATCCTTCGTATACAAATATTTAAATTTATTACGTGGATGTTCACCAGTGTTATATGTCGCTAGTCTTGAATAATAATACTTATTTTTTATACCTCCAATATTGTAAATATGTTCTTTTCGTAGTAAATTTGTACTAACAACATATACTATAATATTTTTTTATTGTTTTTTATTTCGTATTTTAGTGAGGTATGGCTTCTTGGAGAACAATTGATAATAGTTGACTTTCTCTGTAATATCTAATTGAAGATGAAATTATTTTGTAATCCATTTTAAATAACTTAAATTCTTCTTTTATACATGAAAAAATAAGAGAAAACACTCCGGATTCATTCATAAATATAGAATTATGTGTTACATAGTATCAACTTGATCAACATTTTTATCTAATTGCTTGGTTTGTGTCTAAGTATTCCAAAATTTCAACTACGTATTTTGCTTTTAAACCAAGGATCATTATTTTTATCAAAATTGACAGATACTTGCTTGTTATTACGTGCATTTTGATTGATTTTGATACCTAAAAAGTTTTCCATTTAATTTATAAAGTTATATCTTATTTTTTATTCCTTATCAATTATATAATATCCCAACAGTAATATATTGCCTTCAAGAACAACTCTTTTACCGTCTTCATCATTTGATGCTGTTTTTATAGATTAAATTGAAAATATTTCATGTATACTAATTCTTACAAATATTCATATTTTTATACAATACTTCAATTTTAAATAAACTATTTTTATAATCACCAAATGTAATTTCATTTTTTAGTACGTTCATTTTTGTACTATCTGCTCTTATCTTTATACCACCATCTATATTTATGGCATACATTTTAGATTTAAATCCCACGAATTCATCCAGTCTTCATCCCATTATTTTCGTATTTCATTTTACCAAAACATTTCTTGTTTATTTGTTGTATATTATATGTATTATAATTTTCGTAATCTGACATATCAAAATGGTTATTCATTTCTTTCATATCACTACAGAAATCATACAATGAAAATCGTATGATATTGTTTTTTATAAATGTAGTATACTCATTCCAATATATATTGGTTTGTTGTAATATTTTTTATGCATATGAATGGGAGCTAATTATTCGGCAAATATAGTCCTACTTTTAAAATTTGATTCTACTACTAATTCCTCCACTTGTGCTACATTTGTACAGAATCTAATATCTACTCTATTTTTATTATTTTCGACGGATTTTTATAAAACTGAATAATTCATTAACTTGGAAAATTTTTATTTAAACTATTTTCGGCGTTTGTTTGCATTTTTGTATTTAAATCACTATATGATTTCACCCAATCTGACTGTCTAGATGTTAATACTCGATGTAATTTTTTTTAAATTTCATACCTATAGATTCACATAGTGTAATACATATTTTTCTATGTCATGCAGATTAGTTAAAAGTTTGCATTCTCGCGAACCCTTAGGTATTGCGTTTTCAGGCGCTAATGGTACGTCTTTATGTAAGTCATGCAGTTCTTTCGGATTTTCCAAATCGACATCAAAAATTTATACATAATTTGAATCGTTCTTTACGTTTGATATATATTAATTCCAATAATCTACAGCTTTAAGTGTACAATTTACCCATTTAAAATCACTATATGGTTAATATTGACTCATTGTCCAACCATATACATTGATTGCATCTAAATATTCAAAAAGTGAGTTTTCAATTTTTCGAATCGTAACTTTTCATATATTTGATATTATTATTTTATTTATATTTATTTGATATTAGTATTTTATCATAATTTTTGTATGTTTTAACACTGCATCCCACGATAATCCTGGGGCAGTATATCACCATGATGGATTCAAATTACATATTTCAATACATAAATCTCTAAAATTATTATATTTACTATTATTATATCAACATTGAATGATTTCCAAAGATTTTTCGCAATTTAATAATTTTCATTTGGAACATTACATACATAAAAAATGCGATAAATTAATTTTTGATGGTATTAAGTTTTATTAAATTTTTCTTCAGAATCCATATAATAATATGGGTGAACTAATTTTTTCGTACCTAAATAAAGTTGTTCACCTTCACAATATTTTAGGTGTTTCTCGAAATTATTCTTTAGTAAGACATTTAGAAAGTGTATCAATACTAGATGACATAAATTTAAATGTATCAATAAATCTAAAATTTTCTCCGTCGTGTACATGTTTAGTGAAATAAATTTATTTTTCTTCGTTGTTTGGTATTAAATCAGTTATATGTATTCATCTATACCGAGATCATTTATAAATATATGTGAATAATATCCTGATAAATTATGAATATATACTGGAACAGAACTTGGATTTTGATAATTTAAATTACGATTATAACGCTGTTCCTCTAAATTTCCCTGTTAAATGATAATGATCTCTTGCTTGATTCTTACCTGTACACTTATCAAATATATGACAGTGTGTGGTACCTAATTATTTATTTTAATCTTCGTCAATTAGTGGCACCATCGGAATTGTATTTTTGTATATATCAGCAAAATTTTTGGTTCCTGAACTAACATTTTCACAAATACGCTAGGAACATCTTTTCCTTGACAGTATAATGGAGGTTTGTAATCATTATTTTCATATATTATATAATAACGAAAGCTGATTGGTTCATGTATCTGATTATTTTTTGTGTATGAATTCCCGGGATTTTGATCACAATTATAAATTATTTAAAATAAACACTCAAAAAATATTCATGTAAGGTATCAGTAGGCGGTAGTAAGGCCCACCAGGTAACAAGGCCCAGTTGCTGTTTACAATGTTACCGCCAACAAACCTCTTCGCTGGTAGCTCAACCACAAAGCTGCTAGTGTTGTTATGTAACTGCAGTAGTTTCAAACTTGTAGTCGCAATCATTTTCTGTAGAGCGTGCGTGGAATAATAAGGAGGTGAGTGTTACCTTGATTTCATAACTTTTCTCGTCCAAAGAACCTCTGCCTTTCAAGTGATGCACTTTAAATACATGCACGTGAAGTAGGATGACAATATATACGTAATTAGCAACACAACCATGCCTTGAAAATCAATTTTATATTGTTCCTAATATACATAGAAAATAAAATAAAAGCGTCATGCTAACAGGTAATAAGGCCCACTCGTGTTTTTTAGTAGGCCTTATTACCTGCCGTGGAATGTTAAGTACATTGCGGTCAATTTGTTTTAATTTAAAGACCAAGAATCACCCGGGGGCTTTTGTCAGCCATGTTGTCCGTGTTGTATATATTTTCAAATAAAAATAATGGTTTTAAGAATGTATGTCAGTTACATTAGCTATGTTCAAACCCTGAATCGAAATCTCATTGGAAAATAGTCTGTCGAACCCACTGCAACCATGATTCAACCAACCACCTCGAGAGCTAGTGAAGAGCCATGGCGGTGCGGTGTTTGCCAAGATTTTGTTGCGGACATAAGGACATTTCATTCATGGAATACATGGATCCATGATAAAAGCGTTGGACTTACTGCTGATGGTGATGTCCTAAACGTAATGAGTAACTAATGTGGTTTGTTGCCATCAATTTACTTTAAGCTTTAACTTTACTGTTTGTGGTTCTTTTGTGTTCAATTGCGGTTGATGGTTTCAACTGATGGATACGACAGTTAGGCCTAATGGCATTGGCAGTTTTGACTTTGTAAATAATTGACTGGGCAGTTAAAGATAGTTATAGAAGCACATAAATGTGAAAAAATCTGAAACAGTTGGAATTTTAATTGTTTAGTTTATTATTTTACTATTTCTCGAAAGTATGTAATAGATTTTAAGAATCTGACTTATTCCTTACATTAAAATTGATGCAATAAATGTATTTTACCCTCCCAATATATAGTTTAATGGGCGTTTTTGTGTGATTGTTCTTTTTAAATTAAGAACTTAAAGCATTGCTATACAGAAATAATATATTTGTGTTAATTAGTTTGTTTAAACTTTAAACAAATCTGCAGTATTATACAACATTATACAACATTACATAAGCCATCTCACACAAATAGATCAGTCAGGCTCCTTTAGCCTATAATCGACAGACAGAAAGTAATAATAATCACAACTACGCACAGACCTACATTTAAATAACTACAGCAGCTTAGTTTGCAAGATTCTACAATAGTTTAAACCTTTAAAATTACATAAAAGAGAAAAAGATTTTTAACACAAAACAATATAATAGTCCTTTTCATAACAAGGCAGAAAAACTAAATAAATAGCAAAATCGAAATCACCACAAGAAAAGACAAATTATAAAAGAAATACCTCTCGTCTATAATGTTCGAAATAACTGCCAAAAACCTTACACAACAACCAGCGAAATAGTGAATTAAATAAATCACGATATGTAACTAGACAAGAAGTCAAAGTCCACCTAACTCTTAATAGACCAAATGAAAACAATCAACTACGCAGCACGACTCGTCTCAACTTCGGTTAAAATTAAAAAAATAAACGACAAGAAACAAATTTATCTTATAGACAACTCGATTACCAGTTCCAATAGCGTTAATCCTAACCTAATCTTAACACGACTGTATTTAGCGACTCATAGCGGCAAAGAAACGTAGGCAGTCTAGCGATAGTACAATAGACTCACCCGACAGGCTTCTCTACTTCTCTACATGTTTCGCCGGGTCCTAACGGCAGACTGCTTCCACGACTGCCAAGCAGTCGTACAATAAGTCAACCACATGTTGCTATCAGCAGAAAAAAATACCTACAAACTACAAGAAAAGGTTTAAAAACCTAGTATACTTCAGTAATCATGCTGACCACTCCACGACCTCCTCTGCGGGTCACGCCACATCTGCCTCGTACCACGATCACCAAGCGTCTCTCGCCAAGATGGCAAAACATGCCATACATAAACACTCAAACACTCAGCGAATTTCTTCTTGGGAGTAACGAACTAACACACCACCGAGTATCGACCCAACTCCATGTGGATTAAAAGTACCAATCACCCAACAGTGACCTCGCGCGGTGCGCGGCATCGCTGAAAAAAAAAAAATCTAAATTTCAACAACACCTCCTCGGTCTAGCTCAAGTATGAAACTCGCTAACACGAAGCGGAAGGTTAACATAACAAAAATATAACGACTATCTAAACAAAAAACCCAAAAAAAGCCCCACTAAATTTTAAATAATGAAAAATTTATCGGCGTAACAATATACACACATATGTGTATTTATTTATTTATATTAATAAAGTAAACTACATTGGTAAGAATATGTAAAGATGTAAACTACTTTCAGTTGATGTGTTTTATCATTACTGAACTTCTGTTAGGAAAAATGCACTTAAAGTTTTCCTTAACATCGCCTTTATATCAAATATGTTTGCACAAGTAACCCGGAAACTAGCCACTCTTTTCAGGCTTTACAGTATTTCCCATTTCTCCGAAGTATCCGCCACAAATTACGAGGGAAAGTAATACACTTGACGCGGGAATATTTTTATTTATACGATATTAGAAATCCAGTAATGCCCGCAGGCAATTTTTAACTGTAACCATCCGCAACCCCAATAATTTAGAAATCAATTTCTTTTTATGATAGTAGTCTTGATGAAAATTAATAATTAAGGACGTTAGACCCGCAAGAATTCATTTTCATTGGAGCCAAACAATGTGCAATTTTCACACTTCAAATAACATGTAATTTTCCGAAATTAAAAAAAGTTAGGCCCCAAAGTTTTTGTATAATCTGTCATCAAAGTCATAGAATTGTCTTGGTGCTGTAGCCAAAATTCTTAAAAGTAATTCACACATCAAATCAAAACTTCAGGAACTGAATATCAGTGTGTCAATGTATTTTATGATGTGTTTCACAAACGATAGTTTCGTAAGTTTCAGCATCAGCCATCACATCTCAAAAGTATGCAATTAACTACATATTTTCATCAATCGTTTAAAAAATACAAAAATATATTCCATTGTAACTCAAAAGGTGTCCTGAAATAGCTCATAGCATTTAGTGTCAATGCAAATTATATTGTTTGTGCAAGTAATCTACTTTTTTTTTATTTTTGGCTACACCGCAACAGCGATTTTGTGACTTTGATGAGTGATTATGCAAAAACGATGGGGCCTAATTTCCTTATTTGGGGAAATGGCATGTTATCTGATCAGTAAAAGATGAACAGTGTTTGACACAAATATATAAAGTAATATTTTTTTTTACACGTCCAACGCCCGTAAGAATAAATTAAGTTCAAATTTCAAAGTTAGTATTTGCGAACATTTTTTTTTTTTAGGATCTGCAGAAATTGATGGCGAATTTTCTTCCGTGCGCACATCAAATTTAGATAATACTATGTAAACCATATTTCTGTAATGTTATTGTCTTACGCAAGCATAAATAACTATCGCATTAATCTGCATTCGTGACAAAAGATTAACAGGTCGCAAACTCGACAGACAACTTATGTTACGAATTTCATTAAGTCATATTTTATAACTTTGTCGCTGAGAAAATTATAACAGCAATGTTATTGACAAGCTCCTGAATTAACGTGAAGGCAATATTCCTTGACAGTTCAAATGAGTACTGTTTAGTGTCAAAGTAATAACCTAGTACGTATTTATTATGAATGCACCTTTTCCACTATTCAGACAGAACAATGTATAGAGGTAGAGCCCTGTGTGTGATTCCTGTACATACAACCTTTTAATTCTGACCCAGTGATAAGTCCAAATAAACATATTAAATAATTGAACTTTTATTGTTAAGTAAACATACAGCTATTTAGAAAAATTGCTATATCTGAATAATGAAACTTTCTGTTTTATATTTAATGAATTTTGACACCTGTCTAATTTCCCATAGGTTAGTAGGTACTCAATTATAAACTAATTTGGGTATTATTAATGACACTTATGCGATGTCACTAACTATAAAAAATGGTTTCTTCGAAAAATTTTCATAAAGGATACTAGGTATAATGATCTGCTTGTCTGTTAACCAGGTATGGACTGAGGCGATCGAGCGATGGTCATAGCGGACTGGATTCAAGGCGACGACACGATACTCACAAGCACCGGAAACCAAGGTCGTGGCATCCTTCTCCATACGGCAGCGACGACGATGACGACCAGTTGACCAGAGAGGAAAAAAAAGCCAAAATAAAAGCAGAAATTGCTCGTCGTCGACAACAAATAGAAGAAAATGCTCGCCTGCACGAGGAGCTTCTACGACTGGCCCGTCTACGAGAAAGCGCGGAGCTAGGCTTCACTCCTCACTCTGGAACTGAACTGGGTCATCACGGTGGAGGATATGGAACCTCCAGTGTGTTGAAATCTATTGATGAGCTACTCATGTCTGGTAGCAGTGGGTCAGGTCTTCACCTTGACTACCGAGGACATACACCTTTACGTACTGAAGAAGACCGTTCCATGGATAGAATAGCATCGACTTTTCGAACAGACGATTACACGGCAGGTGTGTACGAACGCCTATCGGATTTCTCCCCTTTAATGGACTTTACACCACATGCAATGCCTTTACTTCCAGACATGCCAACTCGATCTCGAAAACTACTTGAAGATTTAGGAAGCTCTCCAATTACAGAGTCTGTTCTTGCTCCTCCACAAAAGAGCAAGTATGGATCAAGACTTTATGCAAAATAAATCGGCTGTTGTTGGCATAGCTATTAGCTAAAGGTCATAAACTTTCTGTAATATTCTTATTTAGCTTCGTCTGTTTATCTGCCCTTTTACTACCACATTGGCTCAAACTTAAGAATATACACACTTTTTTGAGTGTTAATCCGTATAACAACGCACATTCAAGTATTAAAACTTAAAGATCTACTCTAAGGTATGGAATGAAGCTTTGCCCAATGTTCTTACTCTGACATTGTAGACGACATCTAACCGTTAACACTTTCTTCATCATTAGCCGTTGAAGAGTGTGCCTTAATGGTTACTCGGTTGCTAAAACAGGATGGTGGCAGTGTTGAGCGCTCTCTTCTGCATGCTTCAAGTTATTTCGTTTCCCAGTATTTGTGTATGTTCCGTGCTAAATTATATACAATTAGCATGTAGAAGAGCTGTGCGATATACTTTAGTTAAAAAAAAACTACACCACTTGTATAACGTACCTAATCCTGCCAAATTTTTCTTCCACTTTCTCTGTGGCTCGCATTACTCTGTATTGTTGTAAAAACGTGTAGGATATTGTGAAAGAAAATATATTGCGTTCTCATGAATAAGAAATTGTCTGTGACGAATATAATTTGTTGTAGTTTCACCTCATGCAATGAAGTAATATATGTGGTACTGTTCACCGTGCGTTACCAGCATGACTAAGAAATGTTCCCTTGACAATAGATTATAAAGTGCAAAATTGTGCGTTAACGTAATTATCTGTTTTTTGTGAAGCAGAACGTGAAATGTAGATAATGAAAAACTTAACATGTGTACAAATCACTACGAAAATTAATTTAAGAAAGTATAATATTTTGTTGGAAATATAATTGGCGTTAAGTTACATTTATGTTATGTTAAATACCACTGTGTAACGTAATCGTTTCGTATACATACATAAGTTAAATATACACATATATTGTTGTACGTAGTTAATAAGTATTATAATATTTCGATCATATTTACACACTAAAAACTATGCCACACGGCCGCTTCCAGTTTTTGCGTGTCCCTAGCTCACGTGAATATAAACACAAGTACGTGTAAATATAATTTTAATATATTTATATCACCATATCTATAAAAATATAATATTGTAATGTTTCATATTTTATGATGGTTTTGTCTAGTTAAAAAATATAAATAGATACATTTAAGTGTATCAGTGTGTGTTTGTAATTTACTGTATGCTACATTTTCTGTGAAAATGTTTTTACTGTTACCATTATAATTGTTAATATACGCAAAATGACATAAAAAGTTAAGAAAATTGTTTCTGTACATATTCTGCTAGATCAAATCAGTGACCGCGAAAGTTTTGAAAAATACAGAAACTTGAAAAAGATATGTATACTCAGGATTGTGCATAAGAATCTACATATGAAATGAAATAGTATTATAAGGCGTGATAAAAACGAAAGAGTCTGTTTACCTAAAGCGGGGAATAAATAATTATGGTCTCCATGTTAATCAATTACAAATTTCCGTAACGGAAATAAATACAGTTCTATGATTATACAAAAGATCAAATAAATTATCGCACCATTCATTGTTGCAGTTATTGAACTTAAAAGTATTCCCCTAGTAGAGCTATTTTACATCACTAATAACAAAGCTGTTTTGCAGCTATTTTATTTGTATTTTTTTCGTGTAATAAGTTATTTGGAATTTGCGTGCTTTAATGACACTTGATATGCTCTCAATTATAACAGCAGTTTATCAATTACTTAGTTAAATTTTGGGTGTTTTAGTTCGCCGAATGGCACGAGGCTGTAGTAGGTAAGTAAATGGCCATGTCTCGTATTACAAAACCATTCCAGCATTAGCCTGGCATGATTTCGGCTAAAGCAATAAATCTTAAATCAGGGTGGTCGAACAAATATTCAAAGCTGGATCCTTCCAAATACCGAGTGTTTTATAGTATATTTTATATTAATACCCTTTTTACAACGCCACTATTAAGTATGAGTTTTGGCCACTGTGACACCTCGCTCTGATCGAAACGAATGTTAAATATATTGTGATCATATTCTTATTCTCTGCAATATGTGGAGTGGACAAAATTTTAATTTATAAAACCAATTCTAAAGGTAGAAAGAAGAATAATTTAAACATCACAAGTTAACTTTATTTTTAAGGTTTTTTATTAAACACGTAAGGTTTATATTCCTACAAAAGTTTCAATTAATACTGCCACAAGATAGTCCATATATGACAAGGTAGTGAAATGCTGAGACTACTTGTCCCCCAACAATGAAAGCCCGGGTTGTATAAACGGTTGAAAACGTGGCGGAATTTGTCATTGTCCGACGGCATTTCTCAATAATGCATACACTTATAAACTCCATCGCATTGCACCGCTGTTCCAGCTTCACCTTGCAACACTCTCGACAGCGCTCAAGGTCTCAAAATATGTAGTGTGGCCGTCTTCCCAGGCCACTGAGTTAAGTATGAAACTTCGGTAGACAGACATTTATCCGAAAACTTCTCAACATACGTCCATTGACGTATCCAGAGGGGGAAGGAGGGCTCCGTTGGGTCCAGAACCCCTCCTTTTATTACATGGAAACTGCTTGAATAGCACGATTTGCACCTTTAAAATCCAAATTTTTCCCGGGGGAAGACACTCTGCTTTTTAAGGGGGATCGATGTTACTTTATAACATTCCTATGTTCGGGATCCCCTTTAACACAAAATCTGGCTACAGCCCTGATGCGTAGACCACAATGTAACTATAAACGTAACGTCCTGCCTATGGATTGTACTGTATTAAACCTTGTTGTTGACAAATAGTAATGTTTCAGAATTTTGGCTAGTATTTTGTTATTTCACAGAATAATTTTCTTCGATCAGTCGCCAACAATTGTAATAGGTACCTAGCTGTCATTCTTTACCTAATTCGAGTTTAAGGGGTATGGAAAGGTACGATGTCGAGCAGACAACCAGAATACTCATTCGTCAATAAAGTCTGAACTTATCATACAAATTCCATGAAATTTATTTTTGGCCGAGTAGATATTTTATCAGCTAACGTTTATTTATAAAGCAATATGCGGCAGTATGCTTTACGTTCGAATAAAAAATTTAAAATTATTTTTACATAAATAAGTGCTTGGAACCACAAAATCTACTAAAATGGAAAACTGTCATGTTTATAATTTAAATATGGTAATATCTACGCCTTTATAATAAATAAATTTAAAAAAAAAACATTTTCACGTGAAAACGCGAGTATTTCTAAAATTCGATTTTTAAAGAGGCCTGGATATTATCATATTAAAATTGTAAAAATGGCAGATTTTTATTTTTGTAGATTTTGTGATTAAAAGTCCTTATTTTATAACAACAGTACTTAATTTTTTCCTCGAAAGTAAAGCATACTACCGCATAGTGCTCAATAAATAAACGTATGCTGTCAAAATATCTATTCGGCGAAAAATCTCATCGAATTTTGATGAGTAGTTCAGATTTTATTGACGCTTCAGTATTCCAGTCGTTCACTCGACATCGTACCTTTCCGTACCCCTTGACCTTGAAACATAAACTTATACACCTATATGAATGTGCCTATACAACTACAGCGTAAATCTGAATACAATGTTTGCATATTATAATCCGAATTTAAATATTTATGACATTGTTAATGAAGCTACAGATTTATTTCAAACAAACTCTTGAAAATTTAGCAATAAGCTTAGGGAATTTTTTTATAATCATCGTATCTTCATATCCAAATTATACAGCAATTTGGTATATTTCAAAGATGTACTGCTGAATTTCCTCTTGTCAGAACCTTTCTTCCTAAAATATGTAATCGCAAATTTATATAATTGTAGCTGTGAGATGAGTCTTTGTAACAATTTAAATCTAACTGATTTGACAACGTTTAAACAATAACGGCAATGTAAAAACTACGCCTTTAAGATAAATAACTGTATAGTTGACGTTTTCTGCAAATACAAATGAAAATTTACATTAATATTGTATGTGTAAATTTACTCAACATAACTACTAAGATTTAACAGACATGATTACTTTAAACAATGACGGTACCGTAAATAATGCTTTGACAATTCAAGAAATGATAGTACAGTTTGTATTTGTTTTTTTACAGACACTTAAACATGTGTAATCTGAGTCCATTTCGGACAGTGTAGCTGTTTTTTTTTTAAATTACACGCACAGAAATGTAAAATTACCTAAGGAATGTACGTGCGATTTTATTGGCACACTTTTTACATGATTTCAAAGCGTGCATGACCTGATTGAGAATTTTTTTTGGAAATACTCCACTGAGATGTAGATATATCAAAGAAAACTAAAGAAAATAGTAAAACATAAATAATTCGAGTATGCTTTACTCAACAGGACACATTCAGACCATAAAATTCCATAAATAGAATCAAGTCAACTAAACCAGGGACAGACAAATAAGAAAATAAAAATAAATAAATCCCAGACACCACAAAAGTAGGCAACCTACGTTTCATGCCTGCTTTGGTAAAGGGACAAACAGATAAAATATATGAACCATTCAACAAATTTATTTACGAAACAACGATGAGACGAAACAAAACATGGTATTTTTCAGACATGAACAGAAAACAACATGCGACAACAATGAGACTAAACAAAAAACAGTAACTATCAGACACGAACAGAAAAACATGCTATAGAACGATGAGACGGAATAAACACGGTAGTTTTCCAGACAGAAGAATGACGTTTCGGGAACTAGAATCTATTCTTGTCACCAGTTAGCGACACACAGGGTCGGGGAACACGAATTCGACTTGTCAGTTCATCATTCGTGAATAGCTTCTTGCAATGAGTGTGGCTTCTTCACTATACGAATTTCTTGCATCCAGCAGCAAGTGTATTGTTTTCCTTTATTTGGTCTTGTTTATCTCCTGAGATCAACTACTTAATGACGATTTCGATTAACTATGTTCATAATTCCGCGACATATATCAGCTGACTGGTCTGTTCCCCTCATACCATATAGGACGTCATTCATAGATTCCATTAATAACGGTTGAGAATGTATTCCACTACCCTTGCACATATTTCTTCTGCAGTTACCGTTTGTACCCAGCCTTGTTGTAGCTGATCTGGAGATTTTCTGCATATGTTACCTTAAATGGAAAATAGTTTTTGTGGAAACGAACACCCCTGGAAACAATTAACTTTTTGTCTATCAGTCTCAGATACCTGTACCTCTTGATTCAATCTTACAAACCCAGAAATTAATTTTCCTCAGTTTTTGCGGAAAACTTCCGGTTTTCAAGCTAGTCTGCCATTGCTTGGCACCCAAACATTTGAATTAGTTCCAAACCTTAAGCATTATAAAATATTTTGCGGCACATATGAAGTATAATCTTTTCCCCGGCTGCTTTTGATAGTTATGTGTTTCTTACATTCCTGACTGTGGACACTGCTTCAGCCCAAAAAATGTTGTCAGCCTAGCCCAGATTCAAAAAACATACATCGTGTCAAGTTGATAAAAGTTTAGATACGTCTCTCTGCTACTCCGTTCTTTTGAGGAATATACAGCATATTTTTCCCACGAGTAATGTTTTAAAATTTTCCGTGAACCTCAAATTCTCCATTTTCGGATTATATAGTATGTACCGCATATTCTTTTAAGTGTTTCAGACTGGCCCTGCTACTCTCTGAATGCTTTGGCAACATCTCACATTCTCATTATCACTGTTACTTCTGAATATCTTGAGCAGTCATCCATGAAAGTAACACTATATTGTGCACCACACATGGAAGCATGAAGTTATCTTGCTTAAAACTTCCGAGTGTACCAAGTCTAAGGCTTCAATATAGTTACTACAGTCAACAAGGCAGTTTACTCCTGGTTCAAACATAAGTTAAAACAGCTAGACCATGGCAAGCAAGCCGCCTGAAGCAGTCACATTGTTGCCTAACAAGGGCAACCTAGCCAATGGTTAGATTCAATAATACTTAATACTTTACACACTACGAAAGCAGAATCCCCACTCCGACAAGATACAAGTTGCAACACACAGCGTGATATACTATACTGCTTAGGAAGAAAGCAATAACTACAGCAACATCACAATTGAGAAAAAAGAAGTTAAAGATATGTCTCAATCCTACCTATTTACCAGTTCCGAATAGGTTTGCAAAATATGTTATTATAGTGCAAACATGTTCTTAAAATCCATTTATGAAAATAAAATTTAAGTTCTCTTTATTTACTTAAAACAACTTAAAACAAATGTTTTTTAAGTAATTTATTTAAAACAGTGTATCTTCTCATTATTGAATAAATAATTATAAACGGAATCAAAGTTACCGCGTAGTTTATAGAATTGTCTAGAATACTACCATCGCATTACAAATTCAGAAAGCAGTTTTGATTTTAATACGAGGAATGTACACTTACTTCATTCGCTCATTGTTAAACTTGGAAAAACTACAAAGTTAGTAAGTTATTTCTCTCTATAACTCCTACGTACAATTTATTTTACTGCGGTTTCGTGTGTAAACGATGCAGGATTTCAAGGCGAACCCAACGATACCAAAAACTCTATTTTGATTTTTTCTGTAGTTACTTGCCTTCTTCCTATGCTGTCGAAGGTGTCTGTCTGCTACGTACTGACGACAGGGTCACAATGCCTCCAGTATGTACCAGAACGTCCAGATAATAGCGTCGTGACGGATACATGTTTAACGTGGGGCTGTCGAGCCATTAATTCAATTGTTATTTAACCAATCGTATTGTAACTTCTTACTATAACGTTATAATCTGCCTCTTCCCACGTAATTGGCCTGTATTTTAAAATGTGCTATGTGTCGTGACATTAAACATGTTATGTACACCAAGGACTCGCGTATTTCACAGCACAAACACTTGAACAGTTAATAGCTTTGTAATCCTCTCCTCTTCTGACATCGTATTTGTTTTAAAAGTTAACAATACGCACTACTCCAATCGCTCTCTATCTGAAATACTGTATCTTTCATTTCCATAACATAGATATTTCCACATTTTACCCTTAGCTCTAGATTTTCCTGTCCAGCCTGTCTAATTGTTTGACAGACAACAGGCTGTTCGTTTCTTCTTGCACATGTATGAATTCGCCGAATTTTAATGTCCTATTCCACAATCTCTTTTCATAATAAGGGTTACCTTACGTTCGGGACATTCCATCAACAAGGTTCGCAGTTCCGGTTAAACTATTGTCAAAATTAATATGGTTCGCAGGCTCTCGTGACCATTATCTGCATTTTCTAGACTTTTGTATTTGAGCCAAGTCAGTCGTTTTCTGTGTTGCGTCGTTCGGCAGTCGTTGCAGCTGCCATCTTCAGGTTAGCTGTAGATCAACTGATGAGTGCAGGAGATGTGGACTCTTACATACCCTGGTGTCTGGGTGGCTGCTTCCTGGTTGGCTGGGCTGGTCGGCCAATCACAGGCTTGCTTTTTCCTGATTGGCTGAAGTGTTTGGTCAATGCTGGCATGCTTCTGGGTGGCTTCTTTCTAGTAGACTGGGTTGTTTGGCCAGTCGTGGTTTTGCCTACTCCTGGTTGGCTGGCCAGTCTGTCGTAGTTTCCCTCTGGTTGCTAAATTTTGAGTCTTCACATAGAGATGTGCCCATATTTTGCTCAAATGGCAGCCATCTTCCCGGTTGATGTTAGGGTGTTTAATTAACTCCATAGCTTCTCTGACCGTTCTCAAGTGGTAATTGCAAATATTGGCTGTTATGGAGAATGTGTCGATCTGAATACTGCGTTTGGTTTCCATGGAGTGTTCAACTGTTGCGGACTGCCGGTTTTCGCATTTGCAGGCTCTGATATGTTCTTTTATCCTAGTGGTTACATTTCTGCCTGTCTGTCTTGTGAACATCTTTCCACAGGAACAAGGACCATTGAATATTCCTGCCTATTCTTCGGTTTGTACTTTGCCTTTTGCTGAACCCATAATACCCACTACCTTGTTGATAGGTTTCGAGATGGTTTATGTCATGCTTCTTAAGGAGGCGAGCCAGTCTTTCGGTAGTGCCATTTAAAAAGGGCGTCCTGCCTATTTTTGTTATTAAGATGTTCTTTTATGTTTTTCTGTGTTGGCTTCTGATGCTCTGCTGAATTTTATGCCGTGAATAACCATTCACTTCCAGAGATGCAGTAAGGTGTAGGTCATCATATATGTTTCTTTCCTTGTGGACAGGTGTGCATATTTAAATTATTTTTGTGGCGAACGATGATGTGAATCTGATTGTAGGTATATGTCTGTATGAGTTGGTTTCCTATAGACTTTGTGATCCAGTGTGGAGTTTAGTTTTTTGTAAACCAGGATATCCAGAAAATGAAGTTGGCCTTCTGTTTCTGTATCCACTGTAAATTTTATGCTTAAGTGGATATATTTGAGATGGTCTGGGATATTCCGTAATCTCTCCTCTCCACGGCTCCAGACGACGAAGATGTCATCAACATATCTATGTCAGAATGTAGGTCGATAAGGGTTGGATTGAATTGCTTTTTTTCGAACTTAACCATGAAGATATCGGCTAGTAACGGCAAAAGAGGCGAGCCCATTGCAGTACCTTCGTTTTGAACATACACATTTCCTGTTAAGTGAAGAATGTTGAGTTCGGCAGGTTTTCCACAATATACAATATTCGCATTTGCCACTTGAGGACAGTCAGAGAAGCTATACAAATGATTAAATACCCTAACATCAAGTGATGGATACTGCTTGAAGAAAAGATGGGTACATCTGTTTGTAGAAGAATCAAGATATAGCAAACATAGGGAAACTATGATAGAATTTCTAGGGTTCATCAACCTCCTCAGCCAACCAGGAGTAGGCAACACAATGATTGGCCAAACAACCCAGTCTTCCAGAAATATACCACCCAGAAGCTTGCCAGTATCAGCCAAACCCTCCAGCTAGTCAGGGGGCATGGAAGCTTGTGATTGGCCGACCAGCTCAGCCGACCAGGAAGCAGCCATCCAGACACCAGGGTATATAGGATATTTCTGAACAACCGGTACAAATTGTGAGGTTATGATTCCTTATAAAAATTTAGGTATAGATACACAAAGCAGTTTTCGCCTAGCGCAATTTTTAGAGAGATATTAACACTTGAAAGTATATTTTTAAAATAGTTTTTTTTTGGAAAAATGTCGGAAACCATGTAAAGATAAATTTCAATTCCGCGCACAGTGATTAGTGTTATCGATATTTTTAACCCGTGATGAAGTCAGGCTTTAAAACTCTTCCCTTCATGTAAGTAACAAGGGTGGCCACCCACTTACTTACCACAACTTTTGTAATGTTGGGTATTGTGAACATTAATGCTGCTTTTTTTAACAGTACATCCTAAGTAAAAAAAAAAATCATACAAATAGTCAGTGGTTGCAATACACTGCATCTGAGGTGAGCGATACAACCTGTACTAAGCGAATATAACATCGTAGGCACCCAAACTTTGGTTGCTTGCAACATAAATTCACACCTCAAATACACAAGAAATGAAGGTATGATCCGGGCTTAGGTGTATATGGAGGTGTAGTATTTAAGTTTTAGTTGCTGAGGTTTCCTTTACATAAATATGAGACACGCTTTTGAAAACTGCAGCACAAGGTGCATTTTTCTGATAACAAATTGCATTTACAAGCAGTCTGAGCGTACTCCATTGCGAGTGTAGCAGTTATTGCCTATATACCAGGTATTGTATTGTTGCCACAGAGCATTTTATTGTAAATGGTAAATTTATTTTAGTGCAGCTGAAAGTTTCGTTGACAACCAAGTTCATTAGAGTTATTAGGAAACTGGAAAGGAATCGGCCATGGTCTTTGTTAAGGATTCATTCTGGCATTCGCTTGGGTATTTTAATTGTTTTCAAATAAGTAATGCACTCACAAAACAATACATGTAACCTTCATGGAACACTTTAGTGATAAACTATTTTTGATAACGCAAAAAATTTGTTAGGGTGCACTTGGTTGTCTGATATGCAAAAGCAACCCACGTTGCAAAGCTGGTCGTACGAATACACGTAGCACTGCTAGCATGTGTATCAGGGTGGCTTTGCAATGTTAGTGCGCAACATAGAGAGACAGTACACGTACGCAGAAATGACAGATATGCATCTCATGTATGGTGCTGCTAGAGGTAACGCAAGAGGAGCACAGCGTCTGTATGCACAGACATTTCCAAACAGACGTTGTCCAGAGCATCGCATGTTCTCGTCTGTGGACAGATGGTTACGCGAAACTGGAACATTTACAACGAACAGGTACGACACCGGCGTGAGACGCAACATGAGGACAGCTAGGTTTGAGGAGGAAGTGTTGGAACGCGTCGCCGATTCACCATCAAGTAGCACATGCGGAATCGCTCGAACAACGCATTTTGTTTCACCTCTGACTTATGGTTCTCTAGTTCCAGTTGGTTCTCGGGGTGAACATAAGGGTGGCGTGTTCAGACTGGAGGCTACTACTGTCTCCACCATTCAACTGTGACTCCTATGTACTGCGACCAGGTATTAAGGATAATTATCAGACGCCTCAATATTGACTAGAAGGGCTTTAATTGACATTAACAGTATACATTACAGCTTTACAATGGGCTTCGTACAATCTTGGCTGAAGGCCTGAATATAGGGGAGCTTTAAATGACGTATATCGGAACCCAGTTCCAAGCGGCTTACCACTGTGTATTGGCGCCGTCGACGCTCGGGCGTAATCGCGCGTGAGCACTGTCGTGACCTCCCCGGGTCACGAGCGGAGTCCCAGGTGTCCGGCCCTCGGACGACGGTGTTGGTCAGCAGGGGGACGGCGTCCTAGCCGACCTGGAGGCACCCCAGCTGACGGTCCGATGAACAACCACTGTACGGTGGCCCTGCCCCCTCGTTATATATGTCGGCCTGCTCTCAATATTGAGGGTAACCTTCAAAGTATTGTCATAACACCAATCTGCGCTTGCAGTTCCCCTTCTTTGTGAGCGCAGCGGTGGTA
>PNEQ01120893.1:0-16644 GCA_003012365.1 Medauroidea extradentata
GTAGTACATAACACAACACAACAGATGTTTTCACTGGTTTGTTGTCGCCAGGTTGCCTGCCTACCCCTGTTACTTTGGTGCACCATTGCAGGTATAAGGATGCATTTCCGGACATGGGTTCCTTAATCAAATATGTTCCAAACATGCACATCTACCATCCCTATCAATTTGTAACACTTATTCTTGGCCACCCTGTATATCGCCTTTATGCTTCGATCCTTGGCTTTTCCTATAGGACTTAAAGGCTGTTCAAGGGCGATAAAGTCATAATTTTATATTTAAATGAAATATTGTTACTTTTGTACACGATACTTGTGAGTGCAGTTTCCTCTTACGAAACAATTTGTCTTTACAATCTTGCCCATACTTCCACGTCAATTGAGGTACTGTTGCTCGCGCCTTAAGAGTGCGTGGTAGATAAATAAACGCTGAAAACATCAATTGATTTCTACACATTTTTTCGAAGCCAATATGGATAAAATACTCAATGACAATCCTAGATAACTGTATTTGCCAACTTTATGAGTAAATATTCATCCAGAATTACTCATTCATTACGCGTGATCTCTTGCGCCGCAGTTAAATGCACGAGGTTCTTTAGATTTAAAAACTTGTTTAAAAATGACTTCCTTCTGGATTTAACTATTTACTTTACCCAGCAAGTTATATGGTTCGGCAAGTCGCAAGTATTATCCATAGAATTTTACGCTTGGTATGATAGAACGAAAATTACTTGAAGCAGTTCGATAAGAAAAGCGTAATCTCGGATTACTAGAACTCTTAATTGATTAAGTCAAATGGGAACACGTGCGTACTGAAACAGAACGCCGACTAGACATGTACACACTATGTTAAGTTAGGATCTAGCAAACAGTTAAGTTTTCCTACGATAGATTACTCGTTCACGTGGTAAAAATTCATAATTTTGTATTTGCTTGACATAGTGTTAGTTACTTGTGACTACATTTTCCACTTGTAGAAATTTTGTAGCTTTCATAGTTTTCCCGTAGCGACATGTCAAATTCAGAATTTGCAAGTTACAGGAACATAGGTTTAACAAAAACCAAGTGACTTACTAGAATGAAATAATTTACACTGAAATTAGATACTATGGGCACTATGCTAAAATATTTAAAAACACAGACTGGAATTCCTTTGTACATTTTTAAAAAATCCGAAAATGACGAAAATTTACTTCATCTATGGCAATTTTGAAAAAAGACAAAATGACTTTGTTGCGTGTTTTTCAATCTTTATTAAAATTTAATTTAAAACGTTGGCTAAAACTGTTCTCTAGTATTGCTATTGTTTAATTTTTGCAAATTGGATTCAAGAAACCTACAGTTATAGATTAATGTTTTTAGCGTTGAATTATGTACAACGCCCTCTTAAGCTAATCAGAAGATTCCAATATTTCCGTCCGGCCGTTGAAAGCTTGGTAAGCTCTAACTTTTGACGGGCGACGGATGAAAGCACAGCCTTCTAAATATGTCGACGATAGTTTCGACGGTTTCATTTTAATAAGAATACGGTGAGATTTGTTTTATTTTATATTTTTCTTGCTTAGTACTGCAAATTCATGACTTAAAAAACGACTGAGATAATTTTGGCTTACGAAAACATTAACTTACTAAGATTACTTATTTTATTTACAAATTACTCAAACTAAAGCGCAAATAATTTTATTAGCAAATATTATGCTCGCAAAATGTATGTTTGATGAAAATAGCGGTTGTTGTTATTGGCAGCTATTGACTAACAAACAAATCCGTAAAAATAAGTAAACTATTGAGTGGAATTTTTTTACGTCCCACAGAAGTTTTCTGTTTGTACATTGGTAGCATTGCACATGGAAGGAATAACGACGGACGGATGACTGATCGTTGTAAATCGCTAGCTTTATAGACGGACCGTCGAAGTGCGGACGGAAGAGAGGATTATTGTAACTCCGCCTTTACTTGCGATTTACGGAAAAGTTAACCTTAAAAAAGCGTCTTATTCCAAAAGACGCTAGATACCAAACTCTGATTACAGGATATAGTAAGGTTACTTTACGAGTATCCTACTGTAGCAGCGTGTACAGCAAGAATTGTGGGACACAGCCTCCAGGTACGCTTGCTATTTTTTAACCAACGTTGTAGGTTTTTTCTGAGCGTTTTTGTTGTATCCAGCTTTTAAATTTCTTTTGGATAAGTTATAAGTCTAGTGAGTATATTGTATCGATAATTTATTTCCCTTTTCTGCGATAACTTTTGTAGAAGAGAGTTCCTAAAAATTCTTCTACTAAATTTACAGAATTTTTTTAGATTAATAATAAAAATACTTATAGCGGTTCCCTGATATATATATTTTAAACTACGGGCAATTATCGTAAATCCTACTATAAATAAATTTAATTGCTTTCTACCAAGTTTCCAAATTTTTTTGTGCAATTTCTCTCTAGAATGTAGTATGGCGTCGTAGTTTGTTTTACATAGGTAATAGTACCAAATGAATTTATTGTATTTGCGCTAGAAAAACATTTTGCTGCCAAAAAAATACGACAAGACACACACGTGATTTTCTTGGCCCAACAAAAATGTAGTTTGGTTGACCCTGACAAATAATTGCTCGGTCAACGCAAATATAATAATGTGTTCAAATGTAACAAACGGTTCGTTTTGTTGTTCCAACGAAACTTCAATATTGTGTTAGTGTAAAAGCAATATTCTGAAATGTATGTAAATGTGTTGCGTTAAAATGTATGTGTTTATATATATAGGCTGTATCTAAATACGACAATCTTTGGCATATGAAACGTTATGAAAAATGAAACCCGTATTACAAAAATTGAATGTGAAGGAAGTAGACTAGTAAGCCCTTGAAAATTGAAATTTGAAACACTGTTTTCTGAAAAAAATCGGAAACCATGTGAGATACAAGGACAAAACTCAATACATTGTTTCATGTCATCGGGATCTGTCATCCCACAGCCAATGCTCGTTCAAGCCTTCCGCCACTATGAAGATCGCAGGGGTGACCACTCTTGTATGTCGTAAAACTATGGCGCTGTCTGGGTATGACGGTATTTGTAGACGAATAATTGACGAGCATGTCATGCATTACAAAAACGTCTTTTTGCAAGTCCGTTAGCTAACTGCCAGGTTTTAACACACGACAGTATTCTTTTGGAAATTTACAACTGTTTAACTACTCTCAAAAACTATGGTAGTCTTGATGTTCATACGACTTCTTTCTTTTGTAAAATAATAAAATCATATCTCATTTCCTCGTGTTTATAAAATCATGAAAATGCTACTTCAGGATAGCAAGAATCCGCTAATTCGGATCAAACGTGACACGATCCAAAACGTTCTCCTAATTTTTTGCCATCGATTTCGTGTCAAATTTTAGATGTCAAATTGACAGACCAATGCCAGACTGCACTGTACCGCCGTACCTAGCATAAATACTTGATATATTATTTTAACGGAAACTGTGTGTCCTACGCACTTGCAACAAGAGGATTTTTTTTTTGTAGTACATGGCATGCTCGTCAATTATTCGTCTACAAATACCTTCATATCCGACAGCGCCAAAGTTTTACGACATACAAGGGTGGTCACCCCTGCGATTTCCATAATGGCAGGAGGCTCGAACGAGCATTTGCTGTGGGATGACAGATCCCGATAACATGAAACAATGTTCTGGGTTATATCCTTGTATCTCACATGGTTTCCAATTTTTTTCTTCAGAAAACGCTGTTTGAAATTTCAATTTGTAAGGGCTTATTGCTTCCTTCACATTCAGTTTTTGTAATACGTGTTCTACATGTAGGCTATTCTACTTAATTTTTCATAACGTTTCATATGCCAAAGTTTGTCTGTCAAATTTAGATACATCCTGTTTATATATATATATATATATATATATATATATATACACACACACACAGAAATCATGATGACTGAACTGGGATTCGAACATGGGACAATGTGGAAAAAACCAAAATTTACGCACACAATTTTTGCACATATTGTGTAAGTGTAAAACGAAACATATTTGGCAACATTTTCCGCTCAGTGCTACCAATTTCAGTGATCGACTCAATTTTAACATAAAGTATTTTTGAAAACGGATATTTGATTTCTTTGTATAAAAAATTTTCAAGGACAACACAGCTTAACTAGGTTTACTACGAAGCGTGCTTGTAAACAAGAACTTGCCGGGCGATGTTAGTGTACAACGAGACAAGAAAAATATTTCTCTGAACTATATCGGACAAGTTTCGACAGTGTTGCCAGAAAATCTTTCAGGCATTCTAGACTAAATTAAAAAGTTCAAAAACATTTTACCAATGTTTATTTAGAATTATTTACCGCGTTAACAATATACAAGTATCGCACGTAAATGTCTAGTAAACGCCCTGTTTGACTTCTAAGAATTCTTTACCGCTTTACAATATAGGCCTACAAACACCACACGTAAATATTCAATATAAACCCTGTTTGCTTCTAAATACATTCAAAACTTCCGCCTAAGTTACGCAAAAAAAAAAAACTTACAATTTTTAATAGGAACATATTTATAGTATCTTTCCTACATTCTTAAAACACTCCTAAAACGTTTAGGCTAACTTACTATTCCGAATTTTTATGTGTGAAACAATGCAGATGTTTGCGGTGTGATTGAATTTAACATTAGTCTCATTAGCCCAGACGAATTGAAACACGCAAAAAAAAAAGTTGGACTCTTATATACAAGGTTACAGTAAAACCTACAAAACAAACCAAATTACTTTTCGAACAATAAGAAATTAACCACTTTAATTGCATATTACAATGTATTATTGTAAGGAATAACTAAACTAAAATACATGAATTTGTGTATCCGTGATTACAAAAAATCATATACTAATAATAAAAAATATATGTTCGAATATCTAAAGTTTCTATGGCAACTTCTTGTGACATTTATGTCTGTACCTAGTTTCCAAATAAACATTTCGCAAATATACAGATTTTGATTTCATTTTACACGGTTTTCAGAAATCACTCTAGGCGATTGATCTGATGGTTCCTAAATAAAGACCATGGCCGCTTCCTTCCCCAGCTTCCTTGAAGTACTGTTGACGAGACGCTTCTAAAACATGGTCATATAGGACGGTATTTCAGGCTGCCTACCTGCCAGGCATCTTCTCAACCACTTAAAAATAATTAACGGTGTTATGCAGAAACATACCATCCCTCGTGTGACAAAGCAGAACATGAAAAGTTGTTATTAAAACATATGTTGTTATCTTGTTTCTTAATATATTCTCATTTTTAAAATCCCCTATCTATGTCTGACTCTGGTTGCTTGGCAACGGAAGTTTTAATGTATAAAATTTAGGAGCTAGTGTATTTTGTTTGTTCTTTACGTTTGTGGCATGGACGCCTTCTGCATATAACACCAGTCAATTGAATGTGATTCCTGTGGGAATGGTCGTGATTAGAACTTAATTCCAAGACGAACTTTCATTTTTTTTAGATAATTCCCTAAATGTCATGTTAAATCACTTTACTACAGGTGACACTTCTAGGCATGTGTGATGATTAACGTACTGTGACATCATTTTATGTGATTACTGGTCTGTACGCCATTCAAGTGTATACGAAATTAAGATTCTTAGTGACATTTGCTTGTCGTTTGTTTTATCGTGCATTTATATGTTATTTACAATCACCACCTTTGACGCCATCTACCACACTTATGGCCAAGGCCGTATTTACCACTAGGCCCGGGCCTAGGACGTAACTTTTACAGAAGCGCACTTGGTGAACATGTGAAGAACTTTCCATTACTATTTTTAAAAGTGCCAATATGGTGACAGGTAAAAATTTTTCATTGACTTTACTTTTGGCATTGTTGACTTATGCTGTCTCTATTGTTTTTAATTGCTGTGTGACCAAATCCAGCTAATTATTTCCGAATAACGGTGTTACAATGAACCTGAATTATTGTGTTATTACTGTTACTATACATAGCGAGAGGACTTAACGTGGTGTTGAAAACGGGGAAATGACGCTAGTTTTTAAGGAAGGGTGGAAAACAGAGGCTGCGAGGACGCTTAGGGCCGGTTTCACCAAGCAAGATTAAGGAATATTATCTAGATTAAGTAGTAAAATATCTCGATTTTCAGTCACTTATGTTTCACCACACACTTAATCTCGATTTTCTTGGGTTATCGAGATTAAATTGTTAACCCTCCAATTTCGGCCGATTTTAGTCACATTATCGAGATTAACTCATAACATATGTTGTTTGTAAACAACAATTGGTGAGAGGTCTGACAATTCGCAATTCAAAAAGTGTATTACAATGGCTCAAAGGATGTAGAATCCATATTATTTTGAAGAACATTTCGATGCTGATTCCAGATTACGTTTTCGTGTCAAAATAATTTGCCCACATATATTTTGAATGGATTGACGATCGTCTAGGAGGTCAATATGCAAGTTGATATGTATTAAAATTTTATTTATTTTATTATTGTATTCATGTAATTCTTAACACATGGAATATTTTTTCATTGTCAAACATTTCGACGTCCTTTCTGAAAGTGCATGTGCGGGTGGGTTGTTTTGACACACAAAAATGCAATCTGAAGTCAGTAATGTGTTCTTCAAAATAATTATTCCCTCCACGAATAAAAAAAAAATAGGGTGTATTTTGAGTTAATGGTTATAGGTTAATTTTAATAAAGGACTGTTACATCAACAAATTACATAAGATATAATGTACAAACTCTCACACATTTCAATTGCAAATTAACCTAATTTTTGCTGTTGCGTAAAAACACTAAAATGTTCTGTTACGTTATATTTCCATTTTATTTGTTACAAAAGATTTGGCCTTTATTACAGATTAAAAAATATTACTTGTATTTCACGTCGACGATCGCAACACGATATCAAACAAAAAACAAAACATCAGTGATGGCCTCCGCTGCCCTTGGTCCGTATAGCCACAGCGGCATAAAACATACGTATTCGGGAATCTCCGACAGCTGTTCGGGAGTTTTCGTATGTTTAAGGCAACTCTACAGACACCCGTGTTCAGAAAATCGCGATAATATTATCTCGATTTTCTTGGAGGAAGATAATTCGTGGTGAAACACAAGCTACTTTATCGAGATTAAAATGGAAGATTAACTTGTAATCTCGATAATGTAATCGCGATTTTCTACAAAGTTAATCTTGCGTGGTGAAACCGGCCCTTAGACTGCGTGTCTAGAGCTCCTAGAAGCTTAAATCCCCCCTGCTGCTTATGGCTCGCATTAGACACAGTGCTGCAGGTGTATGTATGTATGTATGTATGTATGTATGTATATATATATATATATATATATATATATATATATATATATATATATACACACATATATATACACATATATAAAATGTGTGCGTATTATTCCCTTATTATTTGTTCTTAGGATTGCATTCCCGCCTGGTTAGCATATATTCACTAATGGGTGAAGTGGCAGAAAGGTTATCACGTTGAAATCGCTTTCGGGAGCACTTGGGTTCGGCTCCGACCTGCCTAATTCCGGTTTTAAATATTTTCCAAAATGGTACCAGTTAAATTCTTGCATAACTGCTAACCAATGGGCCGTTTCCTATCTCACTTCCTGTCATTGATTCAAGTCGAGTGTCATCGTTTCTAAATAACTCACTGCCGTAAATAAATAAATACATATATATATATATATATATATATATATATATATATATATATATATATATATATATATATACATATATATACACACACACGACAGTACAGTCCTATCATTCCAGTTCAAGTGCAGCAGGGGCGGAATAAAAAAATGGAGAAGAAGAGTAACAGGAGTGCAAGAAATAAAACCTGCCGAACCACTGCCGCAGCACTTCCCACGCGAGAAAGGCCATTCGAACAAATTCCACTGGCCCGGGCCTGCCATTGAACCCAGGTCTCTCAGTAGCGGTGGGATTCTGAGTGAATGTAAATATATTTCACAAATATGTGCATACGTATTTAGCGATCATAGGAGGCGTTCCAACTTAAGAGGAGTCCTTCGCGGTGTCAAATTTCCACCTTTGACGCGTGGTAACAGCGTAGCGATAAGAGCCAGTGTCCCACGCTTGACGAGAAGCATATCGCCTCTATTCGCAGCGGGCAAAACTAGCGTGCAAGGTTTCCGTTGTAGCCTTTTTACTATGGGACTTTAAGCGGTGGCCCCAATATTTTATTTTTGAATAGTTTGAATTAAAGACCAACGCATGCTTCTTGTTTTGCACTTTACGAATTCAGGTAATATTTTCGGAGTTACAACAGTCTAAAAAAACCCGTTTTTAGCCATTTCGAGAGGCCCGAATATCATATTTCTAACAAGCGTGTTGCATTTGTGAAAAAATAGAAGCATAGTTTCAAGTGTGTGTTCTTTTCGTAGACAAACATAATATGAATAAGTTAAGCGGTTTCACGTAAAAATGTATGCGCGTGACACGCTGCAACGCCATCCATGCGCCAGTCGAGGACTTCTCTTAAGATACGTCTCCCTTCTCTGCCGAAATTGCAAATTAAATCCTAGGCAAAGGAACGTCTTCTTGACACACCGTATTCGTTGGTCTTCGCATAGTGCAATTTTACCATGCGAAGGTAATAAAAGGAAGATCTTAAGGACGGTCTTGGTTATGGTGTTAAAAAAATTTCAGCATTTATGAGCGGGACTTAAAATAGGCTTGCACTGCTTTGCGAAGTATTCTTTAATTTTACAATGTTATTTGGGTAAAATGTAGCATAGGTAAAACTCATGCTTGTGTAATTCTGTTTTACCAAATTGTTTTGTATCTATTCGTACCCAGCAGTCTGACGAAGCTATTTCTAGCCATTATGAACAAAACATGATGTCAGAGGCGTCATACCAGGCATGCCTATAACATGTCATTCGCTTTTTTGTTTCCGTACAACTTTGTTATTCGTAATATAGAACATGCAAATTCACCCCTTAACGAATAAATTATGTGTATGTTAGTTTGTGAGTGTGTGTAGAGAGAGAGATAGAGTGTGTGTGTGTGTTAGCGAGATATGTCACAGGAAATTCTGATATCTAACTTATTAAATATATATTTATATTTACGTATCCGCCGATTTTCTTTTCCGTTATGTTTATATTAGAATTCGACTGGGCTGATGAGTACTAAGATACGCCAAAACTTAATATTTTTATTGGCCAGTAAATAGTTTAGCAATGTCAAATAATCGTAGTACATAAGACGTAGCATTCTGCAGTGTTTCAGAGGCTGTTTATACGATAAAGATTTTCGTTATTTTTTTTTTGTACTTGGGACATGTATTGTGCTGCAGCGTGACTCTCAAATCGTTTTAAATGAAACCATTAAACGAGTTCCAAATACGTTTATCTGTTGTAAGAACACGCACTTCAAACTATTCCGCTATTGTTTTAAAACTACAGCCCGATTATTGTAAACCTGGCGTTAAGGCCCTAGGAAATGACTGATAAAAGTTTTTTCGGGCTGCTGTAACTGGATAGTTGGCTAACTAATTTGTAAACATTGAACGATAGAACAATACGCCATTCTTATCTTATAGAAAAATAAGGTTACAAGAAATGCACTCCAGATTAGTGCTCCGCTCACTGTGTCGTTGACGAGCCGGCCAGAGTCGCCCTTATAGTGTCCCGGTTTACAGGCTTCGGATATGTTAGATATCTTCAGGGACAGCACCATTCTGAAGTCAATATCATTTATTCGAGTATGCTTGGTATAACGGGAGCTTAGGTATGATGACTACAGACTACAGTAGTTTTTGTTCTTATCTTAGCCTGGTTTTCAGCATCCCAGTTCGTTCCCAACTCCAGTCGAAGGGTTTAATTCTTATACCTAGATTATTTTCACCTCGACGCTTCCCTTGATCCCATCTTTTAACTCTATTCTGAAACAATGCCCGAGCTAGCTTCTCTCGCTGTGTTTTTATACTTTGTCGAACCTTTCCTACCCTCTGTGCTTCCTAGTGACTTTTTTCTCAACGTGTCCAGCATATATATATTCTTCTTCTGTTTTTTTTTTTTCGGCAAGCTTACGGCTTTTTTTCAACAACTATGAGCTTCATATGTATACTTCGCAAAGCTCTATACTCTACGAACATAAAGTTCTTTAACAGTTTCTTTCCTCCGTGAAGGCATATTAAGAAGCGTTGAAGCATTAAAACAAACATTTAATTTTTACCAAACGCTGACAATAACCACGAAGCAGAATTGCAGATGTGTACGTTAAGGTACTGAAACAAACTGGGACAAAATTCTATTCGCGAAAAATAGGGGTACCTATTAATATGCAATTAGATAAATTAATGGAATGAATTTTACATCTTGGTAGTTTATTTTAGCACAAAATAAGTTAAGTTTTTGTATTTTGCCGATTTCGGCTGTTTACAACGTCGAGTGTCTCTGATAAACGAACTTCCCGACATGACACCGGACGACAAGCATTGTCCTGGGATTGAACCCAGAACATTAAGTAGGAGCCTAGTCAAAGCTTGCTCTCCATCGCCGGAGTATGCAACTTTTGAACAAGGAAAAAAAAATCTCTGTCCGCAACTGTACATACGTGGTCAGCGATTTGTAAAATAATTATTTTTTTTAAATAATAATAAAAAATATGTATGATTACAAAAATGTATCCAACACACATTTATAAAATAAGTGTCTTTTTTACAAAAAAATTTGGTTCTAGTGTAAACAAACAAAATTTTGAAAATTCACCACATGTTTTTATTTGAATTTAACAACACTCTTTTTACAAAACTAGTAAAAAAATACCTTTGTTACATATTCTAACACCGTGTTAGAGACGTACATTTGTTGCATCTAGGCATGTATAATAAAATAATTGATCAACGTTTTCATTCGGAGTGAGGCGGCACATTGTAAGAAAACCTACCTTGTACCCGGAACATACCGGGCTTCAAGCCCAGTACGGTTGTTCTGATTTTAATTTTACTTTGTTGTCATAAATCACTACAGGCAAATGCTGGGATGATTATTTTCTTACGAGACATACGCAAATTACCTGTGGGTTTGCTAGTTTGTTTGATAATTATTTTTTAAACTTAAACGAGAGCAGTTATAAAAAATCGTCTGGCAGTTTTGTTTGTGATAGCTAATTTTTTTTTTTCAAAACAAGAAAGTTAACGGTTTCGGCTAAAAGTCAACTAACGGAATTTTCGTTAATTACGTAGGCCAATGAGTTAAAACCGTGGTATTTACTGCCTTGCAAATTCAGCAAATATAGAGAAGACGATTTTAAACAAAACTGCTCGTCAGATTTTTGATATCTACTCTCGTTTAGGCGTAAAAAAATCAATATCTGTAAAAACGTATAAACTAAAGAGCACGGCCTTAAGATTCCACTATACACTTTATGTACGAGTTCTAGGTTTCATGTCGCAATATTAGTTTTACCGCATAAATTAAAAATGTCTTCAGGTAGAACCAATTTCCTGTATGTGTTCTTTAACATTATTGCGCTAAATTTGCATTACTTGTAAAATACAATTCGTAAACAGTAAGAGAAAAAAATTAGTACACGACTTTTTCTCACACTGTTTACACATTGCATTTAACGTGTAAAGCAAATTTAGCGCAAAAATTATAACGTACGTATACATGAAAATGGTTATACTTAAACACATTTTTTTATTTATACCGTAAAATAAATACAACGGCTTAAAACCAATAATTTGTACCTCACAAGTATAGTGGAATCTTAAGAATCTTTCTACAAGTGAGGTACTATCGCGATTGAGTCACTGAAATTATTTATTTTATTGTTTTAATACTCACATTTATGTAATTAAATAGCCATATATGGTCGTTATGGCTGGACTGAAAGACTAAATACCAATATTAGTGACGATGAAAATTTAATATCAGACTACACTTAACTCTTTCTCCTTCCACTGAAAAAAAAAATCGCACTCCTGGCATCTGCGATTTAGCTAAGTATTGCACCGTCGTAGTTCATTAATTCTTCTCAAGTTCATTAAACGATGCGCTGAAAGGGTACCAATATTTTCCAGGAAACTTTCCAAAAATAATATACACAACAGTTGTATGACCGAACTCGTACAGAGATAAATCAGCTCGAAGATGAATATGTCCACTTCCTTCTTATTTTCACAACCTCATGTCCGCAATATGTTTGCTACGAAGATTTCTAAGCTGATAAAATCTAAATCAGTTTCAGAAGCACATTATTCATATAATATAACGAATGCAAACCGCGAGTGTGGGAGACTAGGCAACTTAATTACGGCCACGTGATAAATGTTGTAATACGTTGATCCTAGGCGTATATCAGACAGCGGAAGTAATTCAAATATATTTATCACGCTTGTGTTACATAACTGCTTCCTGGCTGGCCGAGCGTTAATCTTAGAAGACATTCCAGTGTGGCAAACGTAACAAATCGACCCTCGAGATTATGTTAGGCAATACGCAGTTAATACAGTGTTTTGCATTAATTTCGTTTTAGATAGAGGGGAGTACTTCTGCCACTTGTAAAAATTATGTTCTTAAGTTATTAATTAATTATTAGTTTATTTTATTAGAACTGAATAAAATTTAGTTTTGGTAAGTTTTTTTTTAACAAGTTGCACAAAAAAGCTAGCAATATATATATATATAAGGCGAAACAAATTTGTACACGCCAAGTAATTAAATATTGTGTTACCTGGACAAAATAAAAAAAAAAATGAAACGACACTGATTTAGTTCAAGTACAGTTGCAACTTACAATGGTCAGTATACACGAAACCGTACTGCACTAATATTTGGGGGCCAAGTGGTTAGACCACTCGCCTCCCACCATGGAGATCCCCGGGCCCCGAATTTGCTCATGTGGTAATAGTGTCGGACGATGCCGTTGGTTGGCGGGTTTTCTTTGTGATCTCCCATTTCCCCCGCCCTTATCATTCCGGCGCTGCTCCATACATCATGTCACCAGCGCTGACCAAAATCTTCCACACTCTCACTAATCTGTACAATATGATATCAATAAGATATTTAAAAATAGTTAAGTAATTGAAAAGTACATATCTTCAAGATTGATCATATGTCGTGAGCATTTTGAGGTTATAAAAAAATGAAAGCAAACTACACCAGCCAAAATTATCGTCTCAAGTGAGGTTAATTGAACTATAGGTTAGGAAGACAATATAATTTCTTATGTACGGGTTTGGCAAAGGAAAAATTCTGCCGCTGTTACGCTGGTGTCGGTGAGAGGGTTACGAACTTTGCCGACGTCGGTACCGAGGATTCACGAATGTGACGTGTTGATTTCGCTAGGAAAAGGTCCATCGCTTGCGTTTAAATAGTGAACTGAACTATATGTGTCTGCATCCAGAAAGTTAACTGAGTTAACTGCTTGAATGCGATCAATCAAAACCTGGTTATCGTCAAGAATATTCTGATCTAGAAAACTATTGCAGGTTACTAACCACAATCGCTTTAACGGAAATTTAAATGGAAATGTTTGTTCTTCCCAGAAGTTGGAACTCAGCTCGTAAAATAAAAATTAAAAAAAAACCTCTCGTAATCTAATTCGTGGATCTTCGGCAAAGTTCGTAGTCACTTACTGACAGCAGCGCAAATAGCGACAAAATTTTTCCGTTGACAGACTCGTAGATAAGAAATTCGTTAATCTTCCTAACGTGTAGTAGAATTAACATCAGTACAGGCAACGTTATCGAGTGATATTTATTCAACTTTAACTTTAAGGCGAAGTTACCGCAATTTCAGCTAATCAGAAGGGGCATGGTTCTTTTGGTGGCTAGTGCTATGTTCGTTGAAACTTTTGATATCGAGTGTACGTGTTTATGTGAGAAGTGAATACATCGAAAGAATTCAAGAATGCACAGTGTAGAGAAGCACTTTGGGCTCAAATTAGTGTGAAATTAGGTGTTATATGAATGCCGAGTAAACCGCATTTTAAAATAGGAATTTCAGCCCACGTGTTTTTCTTGTTTCACAATTTACATTTTTCATATGCAACACGATAACATGTAATATTCTTGATGAATATGGCGAAACATGTGTCTTTGTTTCCGTATCCGAATACAGTTGGTAGCTTTGGTACTTCAACTTCCTGAAGACTCATATTCATTAACTTAAGTGTGAAATATCCAAAGATGTTAGAAGGGTCCAGATGGAGTATGTCGCCGGGAATTGTAACCAAACAAACGCTTGACGTGGCTGGTACCAATATGGTCGACTAATTAAAACATTGAGGAAATATTAGTTAGGAGGTGTGTGAACAGGGCTAAAATTTAAAGTTTTCAACCTAAAACATCAATTAGAGCATAATACATTAATTAACCATAAAAAATACCAGTATGATTTGTACTTTTGATGTTAAAGCAGTATGGTGGCTGGCAAATTTGGTGGCTACCTCTCCCCCCTCTTGGCTTCACTCCCCTCGCCCTCATTCAGACCTTATGCTACCCCCGTGGAAATATCGTACAAATCCACGGCAAATGTTTCTCTAAAGTTAACGTACAGTTACAATTAAATTGCGAAGCGGCCTTTAAGAAGAGAGTTTACTAGATTTTTTGTTTTATGTTTGTTTACTTGTAATTAATTTTTATGACTTAATTTTGAAATTCAGAGCCTATAATGACATAACGCAGACATTTTCCCTGTGACAAGCTTTTAACATTGATCTTGCTAACCCGTAGTAAAATTATCTTTTAGAAGTAAGGTTAATCTATCACATAGAAGTAAACTTTTCCTCCTCCCTGCCCTACAATATACTCGGGAAAACAAATCAGTACCGATGATGCCCGAAGCAGTATTACAACTACTGCAATTATAAACATGGTTAAAAATGTACAAAAATAAAATAATGTTCGTTGCACGCGAATACGTATGGTTATACATTTTAGCAAATTTAAAAATTTTCTGTTGTAAAATAATGGAAATATATTTATATGTTTAAATAATGATAGTGGCAGCACATAATTCCATGTCCGTTTCCCAATAACATTTAATGGAACTGGATTGTTGGTGGATAAGTCGATGGATATTCCCTTTGGAACCGTCCAAACCAATGCTTCAATTGACGTGATTCTGTTTAATACTATGCCTAACTCACTTTTAACATGAAGTTACTTTGAATTAATATTGCGTTATACAAATGTGTCTTGTAAACGTTGTTCATCCCTAAATAAATTATTAAATAAATAATGGCGGTATATGCCATGCTGTCTACATTTCATGAGAAAGCTACAAATGTGTAGAAACGAGTAGTGTATGTAGCACTTTTAGGTTGGCAGTAACGTGGACCCTTCTTCGACCAACTGACTCTGAGGTGATTTTTTGACGGCAGTTGATGGCAGCGCTCCTGGCGGCTGTATGAGCTTACGCAAATATTTAATTAACTGATATAGTTGTAGGTTTAAAACTATAAACTTTGATATTCATAACGTTAGATAATTTAGCAACATATTTTTTTTTACTATCATCATTGTTTTTAGTCTATAAACAAAGTAAACAATACCATCGTCTGACCGTTGCAAACGTATGTAAATTTGAATTTCGAGCGATTCTGTCTTAACCGTCAGCCGCATGCATAGCGCTAGCACGTCTCAAATGCTAACGGGATGGAAGTCCGGTGTTATTCTCTACTGTATTTAGTTCGGTTGCGTTAGTATGAGGTTTTTTGATTTTTAAGATTGATTTCCACCTTTGAGTCTGACCTCGAATGCTCGTTGCGTACACCCCTCGGCTCATGACAGTGTTCCGCGCGAAGAATGTACTGGGCAGCTGTGGCCAGCGAGATCCGACTAGTCAGTTAACGAATATTGATGAGTGCATACGTGTGTCGGTTTGTTTCCTCTGCAGACATCTTCCCGGGTGCAAGAGGCCAGGTGTCCATAGCAGCTGTGTTCAAGTCGACACCAAACAAGCACACATTCAACTACCTGTAAGTACGTACTCCAGGGACTAAATTTTCTTTACGATGATGTTTGTGTTGTAGAAGTATAATACTTTTTTAAGATGTGGCTTAGTAGATTTTTGTAGTAACTTTTTACACTTGTGTAAACATTAGTGACTTAAAGCCAGGGTCACAACCAAAACTTAGCATAACTATGTACGTACGTGTAATTGTAGAATGTCTTAAGTGTGCATGCAAGTATACGCATCATCACATATTTTGCCTACGCACGTAACTGAGTTGATCAAAATTTTACTCCTTTCAGCCTTTAAGTAGTCGTAAGAACGTAAGACGTAATTAAATTTTATTTATGTTTTGAAATAGTTGCTTTTTTTGGTAAATATCAAGAGTAACTACTCATGCGAAAATTAACAAAAAAAACTGCGGAAATGTACTAATTACGATTTATTACGTTGAATAATAACAGTGATTAGTAGTCGCGATTAATAATTATGCTTACTTTCTACAATTTCGATAGTGGGGAGGGCTATGAAGATCAGGGAAATTGTGGGGTAAAATACGTAAAAAGCATTATATTTATTGCATTAAATACCCTAATTACGATTGATTTTACGTAAAAATAACAAGAAAAAACATGCATTACTACTGGAAAAGCCGACTTTCTAAA
>PNEQ01120894.1:0-16647 GCA_003012365.1 Medauroidea extradentata
CCTAGATTTTATTTTATCTAGTATAAAGGACATAGGCCTCAACTACACCAAGACTGTTGCAATTGCTTAAACAAACAAGTAACTCAACATTTATATAATGTTACAAAATAAAACAAACAATGGGGCACATGTGGACATGTCCACATGTGCCCCAAGTAAGTTGTCCACGTGTACCCCTTGTGTAAGTAACAGTGAGAATTCTCCATTACTCATTTCAGGTTAGCTCAAACTCAAACTTTTTACCATTAATTTATTACTTGAAAACTACTCTTTCACTACAGTATATATTTATCTAAAAGTAAACTGCCATGTTTTGAATAATAAAAGTTAAGACATGTCAATAAAAATTTACTTTGTTGTACTAAAAACATGAAAATAATATCTACCTTGTCATACTGTTGCCAAGATGGCTGCTTCTTTACTGGAAGAAAGACTACCTTCCCACAGTCCAGTGGTAGAAATGTGAACTAATAATCTCCATTATTAGGCGGGAAATTCAAACTGTCCACTTCTGCCCCTGTCCACATCTGCCCCCCTCTCCCCTAGGCCTATTGCTTATTATTGACTTCAATTTTATTTATGTATTTCTGTATTGTATGTTTGACTTGTCGTATCAGTTTGTCTGATGACAAGGATGAAAATAAATAAATAAAAAAAAAATCACTAATTGCCCTAGGCTAGGTCTAAAATATCAACATGTGCTTACTAGTAATACCAGTAATTCAGGCTTTAAGAGTATGAGAAAGAAATAACCAATGAGCACTTATCTAAGACATGTATTTAACTTACCTATGTTAATTTTATAACAATGTGTTTCATAGATTAGGCCTAACGGCACACTAGAAGAAAAACACAGTTCTCACTATGATTACACACAAAGAAATGAGAAATCTAAAAGTACCAACATTCAAGACACTACTTCAGAGATCAAACAAATGACAAACATAAGTATTCAGCTACAGAAATGTGTGTACCACCTGTCTTATTTTTCCCCTTGAAGTGTGTCATTTTTACCCTCATGATGTCTCATATTTACCCATATTTTTAAAATGAATTTTCTTCTTAAATAAAAAACATAAAATTGTGTTATCAAGCTGAAAAAGAAGGTTCTCCCTTACACTACCACCACAAACACTTTCCTGAAGATTTGGATTAAGCCAGAGTAACAAAATATAAAGTGCAGTGCACGAAAATTTTTTGGTTAGAAAAAACGTTAATCAGGAAAAACTTGTCTACTGTCAGATATATAGTTCAGAGACATTTCAGTTATTTTATCATAATAGGTATCAGACTAGTATATAACATCATTCATGCACATTGCTGAAATCATTAATAAAAGCAGAAAACTTTGAGTGTCTAACTTTTTCCCTTTTTTTTTGTCTGTCTCATAATTACCCTGACTGACCCTACTGTACATTGAAATCCTTCAAATATTCACCTTAACTAACAACATAACACTTCAACAATTATGATACTACAGTAGAATATCTTTTATCCGGACTCGTCGGGACTTAGCTACGTCCGGATAATGGAAAATTCTGGATAATAGATATGAGTGTCAACACTGCTATAGAACCACATCAGGTGATAAAAAAAATTTTTATTACAAGTGATTGATTATGAAAGACAAATCTTTAAATATATGTACCACTCGGCTCAGTTTAGGCGTACAAACAACACTTAATATACAAAAACAACATATTTACAGCGAGACAAACACATAAAACATCAGAAAAAACATGTTTTAATTTACAGTACCTTGGTTTGCTGCAGTTAACGACTGGAAGACGAAGTTGATGTGAATAAATCCGTCAGCTTTGTTTGACGAATGCGTTTTTCTTTTTCGCGCACAAACTTTTCTTTCACTCGGTACATCTGCATCACTTCGTGCTCTGTTACGAAAGATTTTTGTTCCATAAAATTAATAAGCTTCTCGCAGCTCGATATGGCCTCGGACATTGACAAACACGAAGCTTCTTCCCTAGCTGCCGCACAATCTTCATCACTGCTGTCATTTTCCTCTTCTTGTCGGCCTATGACTGAATCATTAATTTCAGTGTCTGTCAGCGATTCAGTAACAGGAGCATCATCATCAATGCTAATCCATTTCTTGATGTCGTCATCTCGTAAATCAGGAATGTCGACCGCCACACATGAAATGAATTCACTGTAGTCAGTGGTTTCTTCGTCCGTTGCAAGATCGAACCCTCGGAACTCGTCGCAGCTTTCTGTCGTAACGTCGTCACAGAATTATGTAGAAACCAAAATGTTGTGCCAGCAATTTTTCAAAACTGCAGGCGTGACATCATTCTAGGTGCGAGAGAGACACCAAACTCTTCTTTCAACATAAAAGATTTCTTGAAGCTTTCGAAGCTGAACGTATCTTCACAGTGTACAATCTTTTGCAAAAGTTTTTTGCGGTGGTGGCACTTCAAATTTTTTATGATTCCCTGGTCCATTAGTTGTATCAAAGCTGAGCAGTTTGGTGGCAGATACGATACGAAAACATTATCCTTGGTGAGATGTTCTGCTGGAGGATAGGCTGGGCAATTATCAATACGAACAATTTCCGCACTGTCTGGCAACCCAACACTTCTTGCATGCTCCCGTGCTTCACGTACAAAATGGTTACTGAACCAGTCCTTGAACAGTTCTTGTGTCACGTCCATGTTGTAAATCTGTTCTGGAGACAGATTATGTTGTTCCACAACATATTCTTCCGGGAGTTCAATGTTCGCTGACATCTTTTCACCACAAACTTTCAAGTACCGAATTCCATGACGAATCCTAAATTTCTGTAGCCATCCTACTGAATATTCACACGCATCTTAAATTTGTAGTTCCGTGTGAAACTGGCTCGCTTTCTCCATTAACATCGGGCCAGAAATAGGAAGCCCTTCACTCCTTCATTGCCGGAACCATTCGTACAATGCTTTGTCGTGATCCGCATTCTTCGCTCCACACAAAGTTTTCCGCTTCGACATGCTTGCCAATGAGTCAGTTTCAGAAACAAACTGTAGAATCTTTTCTTTTTGCGCCTTGACATGGTAGATGGTCGATCTTCCAACGCCATATTCGGTTTGAAGTTTCGACACTTGTACCGCAGTCCAATTTTTTTAGCAGTTCAATCTTCTGTAGAATCGTCAACACATTTCGAGTCCGCTTCGTATCACTTTTATCACTTTGCAAATCGCGTTTACGTTTAAACTTTTCCATCTTATCCACCACAAAACCGTTAAAGTGTACGTGCTGATGCAATAATTACCACAAACACGTGGGTACTAATATAATCGGACACGGATGTCGATTACAGCGCTACTAGTTAGTAGTGGCAGCATTTAAAACTACCACGATAGTGGCCTTCTGCACAGTACTGCACAGCAAGCGACACTATGGCACAAATAAATGCGATGCATTTATTATAAAAATATTTTTAAAAAAATTACAGTATTTCTAAATATGCCCGTTATTTAGAATATTCCAGTGTTTAGAAGTCCGGATAAAAGATATTCTACTGTAGTTATAAACCATAGGCTCAAACCAATCATTCCAATTATAAGTTCGTCATCATCCCTTACATCAATTGCAGAAAATTTGGTACTCAATCCCTTAAAGAAAAATTTTTTCAAATGAAATAATTTAAAACATTAATATGTGCTTCAACTAATGTTTGACTGTACTCGTCTCTCACTAGCCTAGCATATCCTCGCTGCGCACCTATGACTACTATGCTAAATAAGTACTATTATGGATGTATGTATTTAAAACATTGATCACTAATGCGACAAATGACAACAAAACAGTTAACATACAAAACTTGCAACATTACAACTTGCATAAACAACAAAATTCCAATACCTTCAAACAATTTAGGTCACTTAATTCACTTATAATAACTCCTCCTCGTCAGTCTTAACTGCATACAACCTGTTTGGGTTGTGTCTCCTTTGATACACATAATACAGCCTTATCTGCAGACTTCGTATTCGTGGTTGGAAAATGAGAAAAAAAATAAGAATTTGTATTTTCACACGCTCTGCGCACAGTCTGCCGCACAAACTAATAGCGCACCACTCACAGTGTACTAGAGCAGCTAGTATCGTGTTGTCAGCCGCTGTTATCTGCTTCGTTATGCAACATGCTAGGTGCGCACTGTAAGTTTGATGACAAGCGGGTGATGCTGGCGGTAGCTGCAAAAAAGCGATGCTGTGTTGAATGTGCGGGCGGCGGTGGTACTTTGCTCGCATACATCCTGTCACTCACCGCACGCTTCCAAAACAAAATGATTTGATATCTCCCGCGGGCCACGTCGCCTGCCTGTAAACTGCTTCGCCACAGAACACACACGTGTATTTAATTGCATTGCATGCAGGGCACCTTCTTGAAGTGCATGTATTATGTGCAATTATACACAATTCCGTGGTCTACAGCGTATGTTTCCTAAAAGAAAGGTTGTAGTGATCCTTTTAAACCGAAGAGAGAACACAAAGTTCTTAGTGTGACTGACAAAATGAAAATGCTACATTTAATAAAAGACAACATGTCTGTTGCTAAAATTTGCTGTAGGTGCTGGAAAAAAACGAGCATATGATTCGTACGTTATGAAGTAAAGCACAACAAATAAGATCAAGTGTTAGTATTGCATCGAAAATGGCAAAAAATTATGCCTAGTTAATTTTAGTGTAATCAGTACTTATCCATGTTTACAGGGGTACAAATTTTTCATTGATGTGTGAAAAAAAATCACGCCAAGTCTATTTTAGTGTAATCAATGATACAGTTGTAAAAGTCGAAACCGCGAACATTCTTAAGAGGATACCTCGACTGGTGCATGGACGGCATTACAGCGTGTCACACGTATTCTTTTTTACGCAAAACCGCTAACTAATTCATCTGCGAACATCCTTAAGAGGAGTCCTCGACTGGTGCATAGATGGCGTTACAGTGTGTCACGCGTATTTTTTACGCAAAACTGCTAACTTATTCATGTTATGTTTATCTACGAAAAAAACACACACATGTGAAACTATGCTTCTATGTTTTAAATATTTCAGCACACTTGTTAGAAACATGATTTTCAGGCATCTCAAAATCGCAAAAAAAACTAGTTATTTAGACTGCTGTAACTCCAAAAACATTGAATTAGTAAAGTGCAATGCAAGAGACATGTGTTGGTCTTTACTTCATACTATTCAAAATAATATGTTGTGGTCTCCGCTTAAAGTCCCGTAAGAAAATGATAACAACTACAGCTAAAACCTTGCGTGCCGGTTTGCGAACAGACGCGATATGCTTCTCGTCAAGCAAGGGAACTGGCTCTTATTGTTACGCTGATCCCAAGCGTCAAAGGTGGAAATTCGACCGGCGAAGTCTCCTCTTAATTACGGTCAAAATATTTAAAGTTTATAATCCTGTATATATGCATGTCATACAAGCAAAAAACATTTACAGAAAATTGCAAAATATTCACGCCTATGTAGTCGTAGTTGTGCTTGTTCAACTCTTATATTGTGTGTTTGGTAGACAAAGATAAAGTAAGCGTTACACGCGAGAAATAGTGTTATCAAATGTCATTCAATTAACGCTTGTGGAGACACTCTCTCTTCGCACAGCGTACGTTCATGCAGTGTAAGTGTAGGATAGAGGGAGAGATAGCGTGGTGAATCAGGAAGTGCCGTGTTGTGACATTGGCAGTGGCCGAACACCTGGCGCAGCGCACGCTGTTGCCTAGTCACAGTGTTCCTTGCGATTGCGGTGTTTCTGCCGCTGTATCTTAACATGTGCCGCAATGCACACGCAACATGGAATTTTTACGATATTTAAATGCTGTGGGACACTTTCTGAATGTATTATTTGTACCTCACACAAATATAGTAGTTTGTGAAGTTAGGGGTAAAAATTTTTTTATAAAATGCATATGGTGGTTTATGTAGGTTATTATGGGTCTTGAATATACACTGTTTTCGTTATCCGTGGATTTCCTGGAACGAAATATCACGGATAAGGCAGGCTGACTGTATTATTTACCCTGGCCAATACATGGCGATAAAATCATATCTGATCTTAGTAAGCTGATCGGATAACTCTTAATTCACTCTTCCTCCACAGCAACTGAATACATATTAACCTGAAAACAACAATTCCTTCGTCTAGTGCCCAGTATATAGCAGTATATTTTAGGATATCTATTAATGCAAGAAAGTTTACTGCTCTGGTGTGGTTCTGCCTGACAACCATCACTCATGTGTGCTAAACAAACAGCAATAAAATGCTCATCAAACTAATTTTAAATGTTCATAATATTAAAAAAAATTAACTTCAAATATTTAACTCTACTGCGTGTAGGTGTTGTTAATTAAAATGTAGTATAAATGGCAGTTCAAACTTCAAATCATTGCAGCATGCATGCACAACTGATTTTTCTACAGCTAGTAACCCCTAAACATCTGTTAATTTGGAGAACACGTCTGTAAATAAAACTGCATTGTATCAGCAATAACCATAGCATTCGAGAAAATAAAATCATCTAATGACCATAGGTTCCAGATGTTATTTTTAACCCTTTAAGCAGTATGGTTTAATACCTGTGTTTTGAACCCTGTGGAGTGAGGTTTTTTAAAATGATATTGCCAACACTTTGATTTGTTTGACTTTACTGTCAATTGTAATGCATTTTTTTTAAAAATAATTTATGTGGCCTTTTCCATACATAAGTAGCACAAATTATAATTTTATACAGCTTTCTGTATAATTATATTGAAATCTAAGTTTTTGGACTATTCTGATCGAATTATTTGTCTTTAGTTCATCAAATTTCTTGACTAAACATCAATATGAAACAATAATACTACATTTACATTTTTACAAATATGTATACCAGCATTGTAAAAAAAAAAAAAAAAGATACAGAATTGTTTTGCTGAACACAAATTATAAAATCCTTCAGTGTCCAAGTATGAAAAGGTACCGGTATTTTATCTAGTGGGATAACATAAAATGCTATAAACAGACATAAAATTTAACTACATTTACATGCATTCATATCCACACTGTAAAAATAAATATATGTTACATAATTATGCTAAACATATACCGTAGACAATAACAAGAAACAGAAACAATTCGGTACTCCACTGTTCATTAATGAAATATTGTTACTTTTTTAATAATCCAAAGTTTATAAACTGATCTGAATTGGAACTACAAGTTCATTGTAACACTGTAACAAAGTAAATATATAGTGCATAATTTTGCTAAACATATAAACAATATGGTTATCGAGTGTTCATTCATGAAATACAGTTATTTTTTAGTAGATAATCCGAAGTTTGTAAACAGCCTGAAATGGAACTACATTTACGCACATGTATAGTAACACTATTAAAAAAACGACTTTTATGGTACTATTTTGCCAAACATAGGAACAATATGGTACTCCAGCATTAAAAAAATTTTACATTTTCCACAATCCAATGTTTATAAATAGCCATGAAATGAGACTACATATACACACGAGTATAGAGTAAACACAAAAATATTGGTAAATAATGTTTCTAAGGACAGAAATATTTTTTTCCTTCGCGAAATATTTTAGTCCATCAAACAAATTTATAATCAGCCATGAATTGAGAATACATTCACATGAACCAAAAAACATAAATAATGGTACATAATCTGCTAAATGTAGGAGTATGGTAATCCAGTATTCATACATGAAATTTTGTAGTCGGCACACAGAGGTATCTGTTTGGACTCTCTCCCTTGTGCTGTATTTTAACTGTAGAGCTTTATACTCTGTACAGAGTTCTGTGTTTTATCGAATGGTGGTTACCGCGCAAGTGTGTGTTGTATACCGATTCGATGAGTGCCATCTTAGCCTTGCGATCTGGCTCTTCAGCTCATCCCCTTGTCACCATGGTCAGAGGCAAGCTGAAAGTGGCTGAACAGTACGGTGTAAGGGTCGTTTTCCTCTGGACACCTGACTATGTCGGCATAGCGGGCAACGATGCAACTGATGCAGCGGCAAAGGAAGTATGTGGCCTCCCGCCCTGCGATCTCCGAGTCTCGGCATGGGATATGCTGCAGGCAGCCCGTGTACTTGTCTGGAACACTTGGCAGAGGGAGTGGGCCTCTCTCACTCTGACCAATAAGCTCAGGGCGATAAAGGATTCGGCTGCTATACAGCATCGCATCCAGCTTTCCCGCCAGGAAGATTTACTCCTTACCCATTTGCTTACTGGGCACACTCGGTTGATGCACAAGCACTTGTTATTTGGTGAACCTGCTCCTGTTTGTGATGCCTGTGACACTCCACTTACTGTGTGTCACGTTTTGTTGGAGTGTCACAGGTATGACCAGGCCCGTCGTGCTTCTAACCTGCGTGACACCCTGCAGGGTATTTTGTGTTCAGAGGGTGTGTCTGTGAGCGACATACTCTCCTTTTTACGTACGACGGGGCTTTTTAATTTGTTGTGATTAATTTTTGTGTTCTGTCATTTGGGTTTCTGTGACCCATTTTAATATGTTCATGTATCCTACATGTGTTATTTGCCCCCTATGGAGGTAGTTTATTTCCGTCCTTGTTCTTTTTCGTGTAATTCTGTCTGTTTTGTGGTGTCTACCTGTCTTTCGGTATTTTCCTACTGTGGAGGACTTTCTGTTGCATTTTAATTTTCTGTGGGCGCTGGTGACCTGTGTGTCGAGCGCCTCACACAACCACTCACTCACCCCATACATGAAATATTCACAATACAAAGTCAAAATGGTCATGAGATGGAACTACATTGAAACGAAAATATAGGGGCCTAGTACGTAAATTTGCTATACCTAAAAACAATACAGTATGAGAGTGTTCATTCTTGATATTATGTTACACTTTCAATAACCCAAAATTAATAAACAGTAATGAATGAATCAGAACTGAATTTTCATGCATTACTGTAAAAAATCGTACATAAGTTTTCTAAAAACAGAAACTACATTGTTCTCCAGTGTTCATTAGTGAAACATTGCTACATGTGCTATAAAAATGTCGAAAACAGAGGTATGTTAACTTACACAAATGCACTTAAAGTTCTTGATGTTATGAAACATTCCAAAACATGGATATATACGGAGTGGAACATCACATTCAGTGCACACCCATGAAGTGTGTCTGTGTTTTTTCTCACCCTGGGTGATGTGGCTGTACACAAAACACTTACGTTGTGATTTTTCTTGGCAGCAGTAGAGGGTACTGTGGCAGGGAAATTCCTAGCAGTTAGACGAAGTGGAGAAGGTGTGCCATCAGCTGAGCGCCTACCACCCTTTGAAGGAGTACGCATAGGGCAGAATTCTTCTAGCAGCTGTCTAATAACATGATGACTGAAGTCCTGAAACTTTACCTTTTTCCCTGTCTTTAGGTTGTATAGTGCATGCAAATTTAGCATTGGGTACCATATCCATGACATGAGAAAACAGTTTTTTGTACAATTATATGGATTTTCTGGCTGTGTCAACAAAACTGATTTGCATGTCTGTCTTGTCTACAGCGCCCATGTTTTGGTTGTATTCCAAAACCGTCACTGGTTTCTTAACGACATCATCTGCCCTATACTTTAGTCTGATGTCCTGCATTTCATGTCCATGTACTGTTGATAGCATGTGAACATATCGTTTGTCATGTCATTTTCCAGCCAATATTTCTGTTGTGTGAAACTCTGCACATTCACCTTTGGACAATATTGGAGGAAATTGTGGCATGTTTTTCCTGTTAGACAGAACAGTCCCACAGGCCTCAGTTTTGTTATCCAAGAGAAACTGAAAAAGTGCTGGACTCGTGTACCAGTTATCTGTGAATAAAATGTGCCCTTCGCCATGATACCGATCCATGAGAGATTTTACAATTGATCCAGAAATCCCAAGAAAATGTACCATCTTTATGTTGGTTTGGGCACCAGTATACACAATGAAGTCAATGACGAATCCCGTCTTGCAGTTGCAGAGCACAAACAGCTTTATACCAAATCTATGTTGTTTGATGGGTATGAGTTACTTGAAAGCAAGACGACAAAAATTGGTGTCGACAAAATTGGATTGGTAGACCAGTAGTCCTTCAAACGATTTTTAGCTATGTGTGGCATAAGTGTAACAACAGCAAAAATGTGTACATTTCTTCTACAGTTGGTTTTACCCATTTGTTTAGCTTTGATTTTTCTTTGACGTCAAAATTAATACAAACATACGAGTGATATTTATCTGTCTCTTGTACAATTGGTCAACAAAATCACCATCAAATAACTGTTTGAATACGTGATTCTGAGAAATCGTCAGGCAATTCAAGCTCGTCTGTGATATCAGAAAGTGAAAAATCAAATAGTTGGGTAACAGGTCTGAAATTCGTATCATTTTCCCAACAAAAAATATTTTGCAAATTTATATTGGAATTTTCATGTGCAACATTTCCCATGTTACTTTCTGTAGAAGAAGACAATTCACTTGCATCACTATTGTCACTTTCTTCGCCACCAGACCCCCAGTTTGCAACAATCCCTTGGAGTTCCTTTTCACTAAGAAAGTTTTTTTTGCGTGAAACCATACTTAAAATTCAAGGAATAATCTACATAATTGACAATGAAACAGCAAATTTAAACTATTATTTCACGACTGCCTAACACTTCATTACCTCTCCACTCTTTTTTCGCGCGGTTTACGTGTGGAAAAGAAACACTTTGTTTGAATTTTTATTTTCACTGTAGATGGGAGTATAGTCTGTTAATTTTCTTCTTTACCAATAATATTTTGGTCCCAATTTTGCAAACCGGGATCGGTTGGCACTTTTACTTTCATTCAAGTTTATTAAGTTTTGTTTATAAACTAATTACAATAATTATACCTTTCACATATTTTAACAATAAAGTAATAAAAAATATGTTACATGTTTACAATGTAATTCCTTTACACTTGACCTGAAAGCTGAAATAAATTAGTTTCATTTAAGTCTTCAGTGGTGCCCAAGCACCGTATATTATGTCAAGTTTCTCTCTACAAAGTTCGGCCAGCGATATCTGGGGTGGCATATACTTCCTACAACTGCCACTAGATCGCATAACATAGTTTTATACCTAGGGACGCAGATATAAGTTTACGATCATACTAACGAAAGCATTCTTCAATACGTAAATTTACGTCCATACTCTTGTTGGACCAGTGTAGTATGGACGTAAATATACGTCAATACCTCTTAAAGGGTTAATTAACTTTCCAGTACCTACCTCTAGTAACCCTTTTAACCTGGATTTTCCAGATTTCCACAATTTACCTTAAATTTAAATTAAACATCTTTACTATTTGTCTTGTCACTGAATCCTGGCCCTTGCATCTACCAATCTCTTCAGTTAACCCCTCACCATTTCTTCCATCCTCTTTACTGTCCCTCTCCAGGGTTTTAGAAGTGTTATGTGCCAATTTTCCCCCTTTACTCGGTAGACATTGTGCTCTCAATGTTCTCTACCTTAAACGGTCCTTCATAAAGTCAGAAGAATTTTGATATTATTTTCCAGTTTTCATGATATTATGTGTGGCTACTAGCACTAACACCTGAAAGTTCATTTTTTTAATGTGTTGGTTCCATTTCTGTCCTCGCCAATTGCCCTTAAACTCTGGTCTCTGTTGTACCACACCAAATTCTTGAGTGTTCAATTCATAATCACACTGATATTTTATATACCTTTCTTTTCAACACTATTTCTGGTTTTCCCATACCCATAATTTCGACCGCACCTGTACTCTCATGCCAACACGAATTTTTAAGTTTTTCCTCGTCCCCCACTACAACACCCCACTGACTGTGATGCTGATGACAAAACACTCAAAATAGTCTTCCCAGATCCCGCATAACACATTCCACTGGGTTGGTGGCTGGATGGTATACTGCTGTATTGCCTAGTTCAATGCCTAACACTGTCGTCAAAGTTTTACAACTGTCACTCCAAAATTGCAGTCCATTGTCAGATATTATTTTTTGAGGTTGACCCACTTCCAATACATATTGGTACATTACTTTTTGTGTTACTACCTGGGCTGCAGCTCTTTTGATAGGATACAACCTTACACATTTTGCAAAAACATCCAACAATACCAGATGATACTGTACCATCCTTTTGTCCTTAGGTAAAGGACCGAACAAATCTATACACTCTACCTCTAGAGGCTTAGTGGCCAAGACATGTCCCATAATACCTTGACATTTCCTGTTAAAAACTAGTTTGTCCACACAATAAACATTTGCTAACTATTCTGGCTACAATTTTGTAGATATCTTGAAAATGGCAAAATTTCTGAATGTACTTTATTGTCTTTGTTACCTCATAATGCCCACATTCAATGTGCATAACTTTGCTAATCTGTTCTCTGTTTGTGTCTGGTATACACAATAGCCTTTTTGAACCAACACTATTATTATTTTGAAATAAATACCCCTAATTTGTACAAAATCTTTCCTGAATGAGATCCCTACAGCTGCCTGGATTTAATTCCTGTATGACTTTACTTAACCTTGTGTCATGTATGATTTCCCTTTAAAACCCCCTCCATGCATATCCTGAGCCCCTGGTCCATCTATTCCAGTTCCTCACTAAAACTCCTAGTTTGGAATTCTCTAGCCGTAAGTGGCAAGGTCCGCTCTACTTCTTGATAATGCTTCTGCAACAACCTGGGTCTTTCCGGGAACATACTCAGTGTGGAGGTTATATTCTTGTAATGCCGTAATCCATCTTGTAATTCTACTATGCACATGTTTACATGACTGCAAATGACATGAGGCCTGATGTTCTGTAAATACGGTTGTGTCTCTACAATAAATATAAATTCTGAACTTGGAACATGGAAATATGATACTTAAAAGCTCCTTCTCGGTCACAGTATACCTACTTTCTGCTTTATTCAGAGCACTGCTGGCAAAACTAATTGGTACAGGTTCTCCTTCATTGTTGGTTTAAAATAACATTTCTCGTCTAATCTAATCTAACATGGTGTAGCGTTACTTCCCTTCCTAATTCCAATTTTAATCTGCTAATTGCTTCCTTTTGTTCTTGACCCCTTCCTGACTCTGGCCTTTCTGCAAAAGAATTTTCAGTTGTGTGCAAATTTGGCTGAAATTTTGAATGTATGTACGAAAATAGTTGAAAAATCCTATAAGTCTTTCTAGTTGTTTGATTCTCAGGATATGGATACTCTTGTATGGCCTGAATTCTGCTAGGGTCCACTCTTATCCCCTCAGCTCTAACTAAATTCCCTAAGAAAGTGAATCCTTCTTTCAAAAATTGTGATTTGTTGATTCTGGCTGTCATTCCTCCTGTGTGCAATTTTGTAAGTATCAGTTCTAATAGTTCACAATGTTCCTCAAATGTTTTAATAGCAATGAAAATGTCATAGACATATGTTGGGACTAACTCCAGGACTTCTGTACCTAAAACTTCTTCTAGGTCACGAATAAAATGACTTACTGATATATTCAAACCAAAAGGTAACATCTTAAAACAATATGTCTTACCCTGATGGGGAAAAGCTGTGTATTACCTGTATGACTTTGCTAATGGTATCTGGCAATATGAAGCTACTTAGTAGGAAAATTTTGGAAATATACTTACAACCTTTAAATTTTTGCTACAATTCGTTGGTTGGTTTGGAAAATGATGTATAATATGCGAGACAAATTGTTCGTCAGTCATTCCCTGATCTAAATATCTCAACTGTAAATGCAATTATTGAACTTAATTGACCTGTGGTCTGTATCTACTTGCAAAAATGTATTGCAAACAATCATCCTTAGTGTATATCCTTCAGTATTTTTGTAAGAAAGCTGTTTTTGCAACAGTAAAATTTTCCCATTCTGTCTTTCCAGCTGGACCATTGGGCTGCATCTCCCCTAACCTACTAACAAAAAGCTGCACCTTTTGTTCATCAAACCCCTTATTGAATTTAACACTTTCTCACATTTATGAATGAATTGAATAAGATTCAGCCCTCTATTGTCTCCATAATATTTAGGTACAGTTCTTTGGAATGTTTTTATTTCATCTGCAGTCAAAAACCCTTGGTTTCCCACGTGCCCATAACCTAGTTCGCAAAACCGCCTCAAGCTCTCGTCATACTGACATTTGCAATCTGTCTGCTGTTCTTTAACTTCAGCCCAGATATTCTCTAAACATTGACCAATGGCTGGACTTTAGCAAAAGACTTTCTCTACCTTTTGTTCGAAATTACCTCCCTAACGTTCTCATTAATTTTGACCAAAAACTGTTCAATTTCTGTTGACTTGTGACTGTACCTTTCAACTGATGATAATGAATATTAATATTGTTAAGAGTTTCCTATACCATCTGACAATTTCATTCTACTATTTCAGTTCTATTTACTCAACCTGTTACAACTTCTGTATTCACCTGTATCTGCTAGAACGCGTTTGGCCATCTTAACGCCAGTATATTCCCAGGAATCTTGACGCTAAAAGTGCATTAATATCCTATGCCGATTAATGTGTGAAGTATGCCTACTTTCAACAGTTCGTTGTTAACACTTTCAAAACAAACATTACTCAGCAGCAAATGTGTAACATACTACCAACCAAAACAGACATGGGAAAACAAAACGAAAATAAATAGAAACAAAATTCTTTACATTTAAAAAATGCAACGAGCTGAAACGTAATTAGGCTATACTTCTTCCTACAGAAAACAGTTAGTCAAAAATAAAATAAAGGTTTGTTTAAATAAAAATCACATTTTGGCCAAATAACAATAACAAGCAATTAGACTCTATAGCAGTATATTTCAAACTGCACGGTGCAAGAGGAATGTTAAATGTGGTAACAGCGCCTGCTGCCAGCTGCCTGCCGGAATACTGTTTCACATTTACACACACACATACGCACACGCACGCTCATTATAACTCTTTACAACCTATTATTGAAATACTAGTGATATTATGTGCTGCGCTTGCTTAGACACATCGACTTTTGGGCTGACAGTACAGTTTTGTTATCAACTCGTGTGCTAATCAGTGCACATGAAGTGCGGGATAAAAATTCCAGGTTATAAATCAAATTTAAGGGTTTTCCTGGAATTTTTCCAGATTCATAAAATTCCTGGGTAATACTTGAATATCCAGATTTTCCCGACGAATCGTCACCCTGCAATTAGAAAACACAATTACCAAAAATCAGACCCTTACCCACTCGCCACATCGACTCTCAGCCGGCACGTAATAGGTTGGAAAAGAGGGAAAGCAAAACAAAGAAAGCTGTAAGGAAATGGAACTAATAACAAGCAGAACTAAACTTGGGTATACACACAGTTTGCCAAACCGAAGAAAACGAGACGGATCGCACGACCCTATTCAGAAGAAGTTAATCTTACTAAACAAACAAATGCAGACTGACTGTCGAGGTGACGAGTGGCAGCGAAGCTTACTTGGCGGGCGAAAGACTCAGTGCCAGAGCACACGATGGCAGGAGGCCAGGTAGAGGAGGGAAAGTAGGGGGGAAAGAGGGACTAGAAGAGGGAGGTGACGAAGATGTGCAACGAGACCCGTACATCCACGAAGACAAGCGAGGCGGCGCGGGCCCATTCAACGGAACACATCACAGACACAAGGGCACAGATGATGTAAGTTCAAATTCCAATGGGCGCAGAAGTTATTCACAGGGCGTAGTACAATAAATAGTGGCTGAGTCGCCAGTTCCAACACAAATAATCTTCGGGGTTCTAGCAAGGGCGTTCTGACCCAGCACAAATTCTTGGAAGGCTTGACTGTAGGAGCCCTGTGGTGGCAGATTTTAGATCTTGGGATTTCTTTGTGTTGGTCTTCCACAAGTAATTTCAGTGTGGTGTTGTCACTGCTGAGGTTATCTACTTTCTGGGCTAGAGAGTTTATTGTATTTTTTGTGAATCAGTGCCAGTTTTGTAGACGTTATGTGGGAGTACTCTTACGAAAAAATTTTAGCTCAGCCAGTTTTCCCATAATGGCATTTCAAAGTAAAAATGTTTGTGCATTTAGCCCGTACAACCCCCGAAAACCAGTCAACAAAATGAAACAATATAATTCACAGTAAAAGTACATGTCACTGGCTAGGGTTTGAAGTATATAAAAACCTAATACAAACATTTTGTATTAAAAAAAATTCAAAATGTAACAAAAAATTTTCAGATTTCAGAAATTTTTAAAAATACGAATAATTGTTTGAATAGGTTTTTGTATGTGTAAAGCCCTAGCCAGTGACATGTACCACACTGTGATTAATGTTGTTTCGTTATTTTGATTGGTTTTCTAGGATGGGGGGGGGGGGTTAATGAACTAAAAAATGCAAATTTTGATTTTGAAAAGCCATTATGGGAAAACTGGTTGAGCTAAAATAATTTTTTGTTAGAGGATAATTTGCTCCCAAGTAACATCTACAACACTAACACTGTTTCGTACATATATAAATTATGTTTTTTTCCTTCTGGAATGCCTTTAAGTCCTTGCGAACTAACTGTATGTGAATGTTGGAGTGTGAATTTTGGAGTGTGAATTTTGGAGTGTGTATTTTTGGAGTGTGTATATTTGGAGTGTGTATTTTTGGAGAGTGTATTTTTGGAGAGTGTATTTTTGGAGAGTGTATTTTTGGAG
>PNEQ01120896.1:0-16647 GCA_003012365.1 Medauroidea extradentata
AGCAAGACTTCTGAGCAAGCTTGCTATGGCAAGTTAACTAACGTGAAATGTAAGCTTGCTGCAAGCTTGATTCAGGCTTGCAGCAAGACTTCTGAGCAAGCTTGCTATGGCAAGTTAACTAACGTGAAATGTAAGCTTGCTGCAAGCTTGATTCAGGCTTGCAGCAAGACTTCTGAGCAAGCTTGCTATGGCAAGTTAAATTAACGTAAAATGTAAGCTTGCTGCAAGCTTTATTCAGACTTGCAGCAAGTCTCGTGAGCAAGCTTGTTATGGCAAGCCAAAATCAAGTGAAATGCAAGCTGGCGTTAGCTTACATCCCAGACAGCAGAAAAAGCTTACTACAAGCTTGCTGCAAGCTTATCCAGGCAAACTAGCAACTTTGCAACAAGTGTGTCATTACAAGCCTGAAAGCTTGCTGCAAGCCTGCTGCAAGTTGCCTAGTTGACACTTTTTTTAAATTGTTGCAAGCTTACATACTAAACTTCATTTAAGGTTAACTTGTAAGCCATCAAGCTTAACACAAGCTTGCAAGAAATTTAACTGCAAGCATTGCTATTAAATACACTTGCAGAAATTCTGCAAGATAAAAAATACTTATGCCAGCATACAAACTTAAGTCAAATGCAAGGCTTGCAGTAAGTTAACATGTTGTGTGGGATTACTCGTAACGGCAATGTATACATCATGCAATGTTTACTTCTTTGTTTTTATTTACGAAAAAAGTGAGTGAACGGAACATACTGAGCTTTAAATATAAAACATATAAAACAGCAGCTCTGATGGCATTACCAAACTGGGTGAACTTGCTTCATTATTACCCGACTGAAAATGATATCCGGCTAATTATAGTACGGCACCGATGTTATAGTTAATTAATGACTCCATATATGTAGAGTCAGTGATACTTGGTGTAAATAATTGTGCAGCAAGTTGTTTCAACGCCTAGTACACATAGGCAGGTCTGCTTCATGGCTATTGGTAGAATGTATTAGTGTAGAGGCGTCCTTTACTTTACTGAGCCAATCAGAACGTCTGTGATTTGCTGGTAGGACCACTGTGTCGCTGAGAGTTAAAACTTCCACCACTCATTGACCTTGAGACAGTGCTGCATAACTTCACGTTAGTCACTGAAACAATGTGCTACAAAGTTCCTTTCACAAAAAAAAAATATACATATGTATATATGACGCCACATAAAAGTTCTTCGAATGTGCAAGAGGCTTGGAAGTGTTTGTTCCAACCAAAAGTGTTCCTCTTTACTCAAATATAATCTGTCATGTTTATTAAACTAACTCTAGTTGTAAACATAATAGAACCGAATACGAGTTGGACAGAAAGTAGAGATAGGCCTTTTAAAATGGAAATACATCCAAGCAAACGTGATTGTTTTACACGCCATTGGGAATTTGTGAAGATATAGTGAAAATAAAGCAAACATTAACTACGCTTGAAGGAAATAACTTAGCTCGAACATAGACTTTCTCTGAGATGATTGTCGAATTTACATTGTATTTATACTATTTTTGAGAGATGTCACACGTTTCTAACCCCTGGACCCAAATACGTTGTGATTGCTGAGGTAAACGGGATTAGCTAAGTCTATGTTGGAATTCACATGAAGTGCTTACTTGAGCGTACTTGTCCCCGGAAACGACATCACAAGAACAGTCCGAGTTGGAAGTAAAGGATGCCAACTGCGCAAGTACGCACTATGTGTGTACTTGTCGTGTCCTCGCGTGCTTGTAACTCTGGTGTGGTCGCTAGTTGCGTAGATCTAACTCTCGTGTGTATGTTACATACCATCACTGTCATTCCCGATGGTTACTGTATTTGTTTGTAAGTATGTTCCATCACAGTTTTCATTACATGTCAGCCTGCACTTATTTGCTTGTGGATTTTTCTTTTGGTTTTCCTCCGACAATTATCCATGTCAGAATTCTATTTCACGCCAAACATGCATTTAAATACTGGCGTGAAAAAGTTTGTTTACATTTCCAACAGCTGTCTCGATATGGGCCATACACACCTATGTAATATCTCAACAGAAAAGAAACAAAAAGTTATATCGGAATTCGTGAAATATTGAGGAATGGGCAAGTAAATAACACGAAGCTACATCTACGAAAGTATATACTTGAATTGTGACACGGCCTACGTGCTCATATGTTGTGCCAGGAACTAATGAACGTACCAGTCCGTAGTTGTATAGGGAAAGTTGAACATGTTTATGTTCCACACTTCTCAATTGAAGATCAATAAAAAAAATAAGCCAGGAAGAAGTTCCAAATCTGAAAAATGTTAGTGTTCTTTAGCTGATAGAAAATATGGAGATCCATGTTGAGTCGTAGTTAGATATGTTGGATATAATACAACTTGCTGTGATAATGTCGTAGTAACAACTCTTCCAACTTGTGCAATCAGTAAAATACCAAGTGTTCAACTAGCTTAGTATTTGCGACAAAAATCTCGTTAAGGTGAGTTTACAATGCCGCGACAGTACAACACAGTCGAGTGGTCTTGCTTGACGTTGGGAATTGAGAAAGTTTCTCAGTGTTGATTATGTAATGTTCCGTCGTGGCATTGCAACGCCAACATTGACAGCAATTTTTAATTTTCTTACTTGTATTGGAAGATAAAATAGTTATGTTATACTCCAACAATATCCTGAGAATATGAAACGAGAGAAGAGCCCTGTGATCCTAGGCTGACGTCACGCTAGTAGGTTGAGCAGTTGTGTAAACATGTGTCTGGCCTTGCAGCCCTTGTCTGAGTGTGTGGACACCCCTAGGTGTGTACAGCAGGCTGGCCACTACACATGTCACATGCAGCGTGTGATTTATACAGTTGGCGGTGTTGTCCCACCTCGGCACGCGCGCAGATATACACTAGATAGTAGGGGAGGGCAGACAGTTGACGATCGCGATGCGTGCTAGTGACGTCACTGCTGGGGGAGCCGGTACCGGCTTGCCCGAGGGCGGACACAGATCGATAAACTGCGGTTCATAAACAGAGACAGGAACTACGCTCACAGCCGTATCAATGGTTCCTACCTTACACGCCAATCTGCCAACACTGGACGTCACTCGGCACAAACAAGACTGTGTCCTATGATACGTCATCGCAACATATCAAGTACGTTAACAAACTCTTGTTACATATTTGAAAAGTGTGTTTTCATGTGAGTTACGAGTCAGTCCATATGCCTGTCACCACGATGTACATATAATGGTGTGCCCGTGCACATTATAGCTCTGTCTCGATCTAATCTTGTGACGTCACTCCGTACCCAGATTACTCGGAATGGCCATTTAAATGTATACAAATCCGTGCTTCTTTTCACGTCAACGGCGATTTTTAAAGAAACTACGAGGTGCAAGCTGATCGGATCACCCTAGAAATAAACTTGAATAGATACTTCGTGTGCTCATAATAGTAACAACTGGTCATTTACATATGAAATAACTTTTATTGGTGGTTAAATATGTGCCTATCAGTGCAAGCAAGACGACTTCGGTTCGTTCTGCTGTACTCGCATGAAAGCTAAATAATGAAGTTGGTATGTTGTTTAGCACAACGAAATGTACAACAATTTGCAAAATATGGTCTTCAAAAATTCTTCCATGCTCATCCACGAAACGTATTCTGCGAATTAGCTGTTTGCTTTCCGTGTAAATAATGTTTATGCAGTGAGGGGTTAAGTGATTTTTTTTTACGTTTACAGGTAGCAACTTACTACAAAACAGTTTATATATTACGAAAGTGGTCAATATTTTAGTGAAAAATTTTAAATGTTTTAGGTTCTATTATTTGGTTAATATTTTAAAAGTAATGTTCGGCAGTAAGGGTGGCCTAACCTACAATTTGCATTAAGTAGCTTGGACATAAATAAATGTAAATATTACGCAAACGTTTGCCAAACCAGGCTGTTACAATGTGTTTAGTAATTTTTCTTAACATTTATGTCTTGCAACTACAATTCAACTGTGGTTCAACGTCGGTTTAAATGGATATTCTAAGCCAATGCATTAACAATGTTTACATTGTCAAGCATGCGCATGTTCTGGAGAAATTTTACAACAAAATCAATGGATTTTTAATCTTTATGGTTATATCTTGCACTATGATGCAGATATAATATTAGTGACTTGCCTAACTTCTTCATTTTGTGCAGGATTTTAAAACATACTTGATTTCAACTCGCCAAAATTCAGCTGTTGACAACAATAATAATAACTATTTCACTAGCAATTGGACAACCGCCTATTGGCAAGCTATAACCTCTTCCACAAACACCTCCTAAACTTTCCTACCCCTTCACCGATACCTACTTCTCTGACAGCTAATTCCACGTCACTTCCTCGTCAGCCTCATAAGCATAGAATGCCTATGGTACCCTGCTGTGTTATGTTCTTCAATATCGGAATCTTCTCACTACCATTCCATCTTCCTCTATACTCTGTTTTAGTTAACAGGCAGCATAATTTACCCCAGCCTCTCCCTCACCATTCACCCTCTTGTACATCCTGACTAGTCTTTCCAGTACTCTTCTATACTAAACCCATAATGCTGTAATTTATTTTCATTTTTATTTATTTATTTTATTACAAAAATGATCAAATTACAAACAATATGTTACTTAAGTAAAAAGTTCAGCCCATTTGAGCAAAGCTCTAGGTGAGGGCCTATTACAATTAACAATAAAACTGTGGTGGTAAGATGGCTTGAGGGTGCGATAATCTTGCCCATGTGTGCACATCTGCACACCTACATATACAGAAACATAACTATACACATCAACACAATTTGGAATATCTCACGAGAAAGTTGAAAACAAATGTACTGAGGAAAGAGAAGAGCATGATCTTACAATATGGAAAATATTGCACATGCATTAATTACAGTTAAGTTACACAAAAATAAAACCAAGACACTTTATCCACAAAATATTACATTCTAACTCTTACACAAAAGAACATTTCACAATCGCAAGTATGAACTGACTGTGATAAATATTAGGCTGCATAAACACTAATTGTCATCGTACTATATCCTATATGAGTTACATTACTACCGTCGTAAGGAAATATAACAACAATGTACGTAGAAAACACTGTGTGGAGGTAGTTATAGCTAAGTGCAATGTCAACATATTACATAATACCAAACTGAAATACATAGGCTGATAGAAGTCAACTTATCTTCACGGGCAAATTATTTTTTAAATACATCACATGTTCTAGTTTCCCAGTGCTATGAGTACAAGTGCAGATAGTAATAAATATTAAGTCTCTAGCCAATGACAGAGATCAATAATGTAGTATACTATCCCATGTCTAGTTTCTTTAATGGGTCTTGCTTCAAAATAACAGCTGTTAGCGGCAGCTTTGATGGTAAGGGAAAGGCAGTTGAACAGTTGCAAACCCCTAAAACAACAGGATTTTCATCCGTATTCAGTGTTAATTGAAGAAAGTAGTTTGTTTCCTGCATGCCTGGTGTTGTGATCATGTATGCTGTTCCCAGTTAAACTGCTGTCATTTGCACATATGTGAGCTGGTAAGTTGTACTGATACATACTTGTTATTAGAAGCACTTAACTGACTAGTTAGTACTAATGGAGGGTACACTGCATGTTTATTAGCTGAGCCCCAAATGGGACTCAAATATTGCAGATGACTATAAGAGAATAGCGAATAGAATTTTTTTTACCAAGACTGGCATCCCATGTAGCCTGCCCAACACTCCTACTATTGGTAGAATTGTGTTAGTAATTTTCTCTATATGAACATTCCATGTTAGTGTTCGTCAATGTTTATACTACCTAGGAATTTCACGTTGTTCACTCTAAAAATGGGACTATTGTTTATTGTGAGCTGAAAGGTTTCTTCATATTTAAATCTTGGAGGACTGAATATAACATAGTTTGTCTTACCATAATTCAGTATTAGCTTGTTTAAGTTTAGGTACAGATTGAGTGTGTTGAGGTCTTCTTGCACTTGTTGCAACATAATGTTTTTTATTTTATTTTTTGCAATTGGGCCTCAGCCTAATGATTTGCTTAACCTACCTCTTCTCAATTTTTCGACTCCATCAACCATTCCAAACTCCCTCGCTTCCGTCACCTTAACCACATCCCTCACCAACTAATTCCAATCCTTTACCGTTCTCACCATCATAGTATTTTTTTCCTCTCTCTGCCCTCTTCCCCAACCTCTGTATCTTCCACCCATGATCACCCCTTCCCCTGAATATACCTCTCTGTATCTTGTCACCCAGTTGTGAACACCCACCCACCCCCCTCACCTTCTTAAACATCCTTACCAGCCGCTCCACTCTCCTCCTCTCCAGCAGTGTGCCCCACCCCAGTCCTCTCACCATTACTGATGGTCTGAAATCCTCCTCTCTCTCCCCCTGTGTCCTCCACTTATTTGTGACCCACCTAGCAGCCCTTCTCTGCACCTTCTCCATCTCTACCACTTCCCTTCCCACGTACAGGTACCAGACTGCTTGCACTACGAGTGTACAAAAGAACAGTGTCATCAGCAGAAAGTGTTGAGTCTGATGTGTGTTACAGTGGATACCTTTTTATAGTAAGTACTTTTGGTATTAAAACAATTAAGTATAGGCCCCATCACAAATTTCACAACCAGTGAAAGTAGGTAGGCTGTAACTCAGTTATTTTGTAGACATGTCAGCCAGTATTTAGGAGTCTTGTAAGGCCTTTAGTAAACATAATTTTAAAAAAATGTTTTATGATAATGTTCAAAATGCACACCTCAAAATTCTTTCTGTACGTGGAACTACAATACAACCAAGTTTACCCGCGTACTATAAAAACCCAGGCCTACCTGGGATCAAGAGGGTGTTTGATGTAAATTAATGGAATACAGTACACTTTTTGCTTACGTGAAATGTACAGATTTTAAGACTATCACAGGAAAATTAAGAAAGAGAAATATAAAAATACTTTTGCCAAAAATTTGAGGAAACATCTTACTAGAGCAAAGTATTTTTGGTTGGAACATGTATGATAATTTACTGATACACCTTAGATTTCTGTGTAAGATATTAAGTTTAAGGATTGTATCGTCTTATAAAATATTTGCTTAAGGTGTGGATTAAATATGTTAAAGAGTAAATTTTCTATTTTTCTACACTAACTCACAAAAACTGCAATTAAAAAATCCTTATATAGTGTTAATTAGATGGTTACCAATTCTAGTTAAACCTCATCTTTAATTTTAACAGATGTAAGTAACAATGGAATCAACAGTTAATGTGGAGGAAATGCCCTGTGTCATTAAGTGTCAGTTGTTTGTTCAAATCACCTCACCACATTCTTTGAAATATTATTAACTTACATTACCAAAATAGCCCACATTGCTTGACAGACTAACTACTTGACAGGTTGGATGCTTACAAAAATATTTGAACTACATAAGTTCAAATTTATCAGAAAATAATAAACAAAAATTGTATATTCAGTTCCTGGACTTAAAACTTAGCTGACTTTACTATTTGTTCCAATGGGAACGAAATATGTTGAGCATCAATGTAGTCTCACGTTTATAGATGTGAAGCTACAAACCTAGGATGGTTGTCATTATAGATTATTTAGGGTTCAATGGTTATTATTCTAAAAAAAAATACATACAAAACTATAGTTCATCTGTATTATTGCACAACAATGACAGCCTTATTTAGGCATATGTATAAATAGCAGTAAAACTGTATCTTGAGCAACTTTTTTTGATTTTTGAAAATACTGTACAGTTTTTTTTTACAGTTGGATTATATTTAAAAAAAGTTTTAATATGTTTAATGAAGTCCTGAATCTATGTTGAGTACCTGATTCATTCATTGCTTTAGATAATTATTATTTTTACTTATATGAGTCCTCTGCTGATCCCAAGCAGGTCAAAGGATATAGAAGTGGTTCTATGCTGGTAAAATAACAGGAATGCAAAATGAATCATACAATCAACTACTAATACAATTGGAGCATTTTGTAAATATAAATTTATTGTGAATACTAACATAATGATAGCCTAAAGGTCTGCATGAAACGAATTATTTTTATTGGCCTACTTTTTTGTTAAGTCATCGTGCTGACAATGATAGTATGTAAAGAGAAACAATGAGATAAAATAACCTACTGCCAGTAAGGTAGTCCAATATAATGTTAATTTTAACCTAATAATTTTATATTAGAACTTAGTTTTTCTAAGTAGGTTCAATATATTTCGCTTCTTATTATGATAAAAGTCCAAGATGGGAAATTATAAAACTTGAATCACCAGCAATAGAGTTAAGTGCAATATAGAGTTTCATTTAACATTTTGTCCGAGTCCTAGATTAAATTATGAAATTGTATCAAATCAAATAACGGAGAACAACCAATAAATAAGTAAGCCTAGTTCTTTTTCTTTGTGTAATCGGTAAAATGGCGCGACGAAGAACTGATATTGTTACAAAAATTGGTGTTTATTATTATATATCTGAATATCGCCAGTTAAGAAGCAATACAGTACCGTCTTAGTGATATTTTAATTACGAAGGATTATTTTGGAGTTACTTTCAATCTATATTGCTCTTTAGAATAAATTCTCCGATAACTTATATACATAGTTATTTAATCGTCATTGCAATCGTACAGAAACATTATACATTCAGTCTGGCAGATGTTCCTAAAAGTTGGTATACTTTTAATTTAGGAAAGAAAATGAAGAATGTTTGTCCGTATTGTACGTAAATTGGCAGCCTTGCTAACCGTTAAAAACTGTGAAAAGTTTAGTATTTTGCTTCTTTCAGTGGAGTTGAATTGTTTACATACGAGAAGTAAACTGCCAGGTTTCAGGTCAATCTGCAGTTGATGAGTAGCGAGATCACGTGATAATGTTCGCTACGTCACCACAAATCATCTTATAAACGCTTCGAAATGAAGCTTACGTCTAAGTTTAACTGAATGATTTCCCGTCATGAATGACTGCGACTTTGAGGGTACGTACGTGAAACAGACATAAAGATTTTATTGGCTACGAAACACGTGTAAAGCCGTTATTGGCAACAAAGTAGATGTGAACTGATAATGTTGTTCGTTTACAAAATAAATATCTGCTGTCAAATTACAGCAGATTTGCTTAATATCTGATCTCGCTGGTGCCTCACTTCTTATTGGCTACGTAATGCGCTCAGAGATTACAGGACGTTGGTCAGCTAACGCTGCAATCACAATAGTACGAAGGGCGCGACGCGAATACAAAACTTGTCAGCCAATCAACGTCGAGGCTTCTGTGACGTCAGCGCAACAAAAATGGTGAAAGCGACGCGAATTTCAAATAGAAAGTAAGTTATTTCGATTTCATACGCGTCGCGGACGCCGAAATGTTGGTGAAACTGGTAAGTTGGCAGTAAATAACATTTATTTATTTAACGGCAGATTTTTTGTTCGTTGTTATCAGCAAATCGTACCATTTTAAGCAGACTCAAATGTGCACAAATGTGAATGTCAAGAATATGAACTATTGACATGTATTTTTATATTACGTGACGCGTAGCAGCGGAACAATTGTTCGCAATAACGAGAATTCTTAGTGTCGCATCGCGTTCTTCCTGTGTCTTCTGTCGCGCTGTTGGTATTCCAGCAATACAGTGCGTGTATATTGTGCTATTGTCTGTGAAGTGCTACTTTCTTTGCTCTATTCAATGTTTATGTAAACTAAACCCTGAACTATATGCAGGCCCTCGACAACTAGCAGCGTGCACAAGGTGTAACTATTACTCAGTATTGTAGGCTGGGGAATATCAATACTTGTATTTATATGACACTCCACATTCATACCCAGGTGACGCAATGGTCACACGTTGGACTTACGTTCAGGGGGATCCGGGTTCGATGCACGGCTCCGGCCATCCTGATCCTAGCTTTCCATGGTTTTCGTATGTCGCTCCAGGTGAATGCTGGGACGGTTCTTCCAGCTCCTGTCATTGAACCAAGTTGTGTGTCGCCGTCTATGACCTCGCTGTCGACGAGATGTGAAGCCAGCTTACCTACTTGATGTTAATTGTCACGGTTGAAGCAGTGACAGTGTGTGTGACATATGCTCAGTTTCGCTATGTATTAGTTCTGTGTGTATTCATGCGAGTGAAAGGGTAGGTTTCCCGCATTATATAATTTTGCATCACAGACTATTTTCTTACATTTTTGAAATAAAACTAACATTTTATCCAGAAAGAAAATAACTTTTAGGAAAAATTACAAGGATTAAATATTAAAAATTTTTACAGGAAGCGGCTACAAAAATAAACACTTTCACACGTATTGAGGCGAAAAAAAAGTGCAATATCAACATAGGCTATTCATACATAATTAAGTGTGTTTTTAACAAACTGCCGTATCGAACATTCAACGTAAATAGTATTTCTCAAGGAGAAGATAAATATTATAGTTAGCAGATTGATACATATGACTGCCAAAGCTACGTAAGCTGAAGATTTACATAGGTCAGTATTTGTTAGCCAGTTCTAACACGCGCTTATATCTACTTATACACTGGATATTGTTAGCTTCACGTCACGTGGATACAGGGATTTTAACATGTATGCAGCTTGTTCAACACTCCACAAACACTGCTTATTTCTCAACACACGTTTTGTTGTTGCAATCATCATTTGTATATCAACCAGTACAAAGAAGCTTGCTACTGCAATGGTAACAAAGTTAACTTATCTGTAATGTTTTTAAGGTGAAGTTCATGTTAAAAAAATCTTTACTACAAGAAATTAAATAACACCATTATTATTATTAATATATCTTCTCTCTAAGAGAAAATATATTCACCGCAAGCTAAACAGTTCCGTATAGATGTTTATCTAAAGGAAGCATATATACAGAGTGAATGTGTTGTAAGAACTATTTCTAGCTGCAGGTATTTGTAGGTTGGTTTGCAGACAAATACTAGGTAGCTGGCAGGGCAATGTCATCACAGCAGGGTGAATATATTAGTAAGAATGTAGCTAGGGTTGTAATATAATTGTATCATGCTAGAGTATGCACGCTCCTAGCATGTAATCATACAGCTCGCTTGAACGTCCATCACTGGCAGTATGATAAGCATACCACGGAAATACTAGGCTTATTCGGAAACGAAAATTTTTTCGAGGCAAAATGTAGTAAGATGGCATTATATTTTTTCTCACAATGTGGCAGCACTGCAAGGAGTAACTCCCATCTTGGCGCTCCACGTCCGTATATTATTGTATGTATATTACGTCGAATAAACGTAGAAACATGTTTGGACTGCTCGAGATTTGAACCCGCGACCATAATATGGTAGTCAGAACAGTAGTAGTAAGATATCTGGAGGTACTTACCCCGTGCTATGTTGCCACATATGGCACGTACAGTTGTCATTGAACAACATTTTCCCACTAACACTTTCATCTCTAATTCAGCCTAGGATTCGCGTGGAATGTTTATTATGCGGCCGTTTTTGACACCTGTATAGTTATAGTAGAGCTCTCATTATTTTGTGATACTTGCACTGAAGACTTGCACGAATGAAACAATGTTTCAGTAGTTGTCAGCCTACATAAGTTGGAACATTCCCGTCAACAGTCATTTAGGATCAATATACTTCCTGCTGTAACTTGTTTCGGTACGTTACATGACAAGACTATGTGTGTAATGTAACTTGGTCGGAAGTTTAAACTGTATTCCAATACGGTTTACCTTTGCAGGATTTCTGGAAGGACATTTTTAAATATTCCTATGCGTCGATCTTTCAATTTAGATTATTAACAGGATTACAAATTGTTAACTAACTTGAAGTTACGATCCATGTAATGTTGTCGCCTAATGTACAAAGAAATTAATCGGAAACGCTACAAGAAAAATTAAATAAACGCAAACTGGCAATGCAAGTGCCACCTTAAGGGTGCCGCCTTACCTGCGGCTATTTTGCACTTAAGAGGATCAGAAGCTGATAAGTGATAAGGACTATACTGACGTACGCGCCTAATGCCATGTTGCTACTGGCAGGGCGCTTAACAGCCGGGCTGTGTTTCTATTGTACTGTTGAAACCATGAAGCTTTGAACCTGTTATTTTAATTGGTAGATAGTCTGCGCCAAAGTTCATCGTAGAACCCTCCATTAGTTTCGTATTGATCTGAGAATTAAGTTTGGTGAAGTGACTTTGCGATTTGCCATGTTGGACGACTCTGAAATAATATTTGTAATATGCATGACGTTTTGATAAAACTAGGAAGTTTCTCTGAGAAATGAGTTTTTATTACATATTTATACATCGTTAACAAATGCAGTAGTTTGTAAAATAAAGGAGTACTGGTAACCTCTGCCACCAAGTCACGTGGTCAATGTATACAACCTGAGTAGCTTATAACACAGCTGCTCTCTTCTCACTTAACGTAGTTACTTATTTCACTATATTTACTATAGTACAAACACGTTTCTGTTCAATAAGTTTTGTTTTATATGAACCACTGCAACGTAACTATGCCTACGTCGAAAATAAATATTTTGTAAAGCAGTCTACATAACCGAATAAATAAATTGTATCGCCATAAAATAGTTCATTAATAATATTAACTGTACAGTTAGTTGTAGTTTTTAAGAAAATTTGTGTTTCAAAAATGTTTTTTCTTGACTACAAAGAAACTGATGCTGTCAACAAAAGTACTTTATAAAGGGTCACGCTGTCTTTCTTTCTCTCAAACTATTCACATTCTTGGAAGAAATTATTTTATTTACTGTAAAACATTCTTAGTGTGAATGTATTGATCTTCATTTTGTAGGCTAACACGAAAATAATTTGTTTTTTATCGATTAGATAATGACTGTGCATTGAAAAGTGCATGTATTTTTAAAATGCAATGCCTCGCAAAGAGTACTGTGAGGTACTTTTCCTTGCACAATGTTGTATGACTCGAAACGCAATACGGGACACGGAGTATATGTGCATGTTACAATATGAAAGTCTGATTGTGTAAGCTACGTATGTTTCAGACCAACCTATCAGTATAGTCGACTGACGTAACAAGTATTACGGGTTTATACACTGCAGCAAGTATACGGTCGATTTTTTCTGGACTAAAAGTAGTTAAAATCGATTTGATTCTGTGGTTATTGTTTACAAGACAATTATAAATAACATATTTAACAAAACGCTGTCAAATTAGAATTTCAACCTACGTTTCCTAAATTTCATATTGTATTTAGGCCTACCTTTCAAAAGTTAACTTTCGGTGTTTTTTTAACACTGTGTTGTTTATTACATAATCTAAATTGACACGATGTGTTTTGAAAACATTACTATTACACAATTCTTACAATGTTTGTGGATTTATAGAGTAGTTCTAGATGAACAATGTTAGTATGCACTATTTAGTTGTACAGTTATGCTACTAGGAAGGTTCACAGCTCCAAATACAAATACCACGTCTACTGAAGTAAACAAGTGTATGTTTCACTAAAGATCGTACCTGGCTTCGCCATTAACTTCAACAATCTATATACCAGACGCTACATTGAAGCTAACATCACAACGTTGTACGTGGTACATAGCCTACATGTATTGTTTGTTTATCTTGACTTTCTCTATCTTCCTACAGTCGTTGTTAATGACCATTGTCCAGTTTATCGAAGCCATTTACCGCACATAAAAAGGGGATTTGTCTCACTGCTGAATCTTGGAACATTGTAAAAGCGAACTAAGTTGTGTTAAATACATTCAACACTGCTGCGTTTTTTTCCTCAATAAAACGACACGACCCCGTTTTATATTTCCTATTACATCACCAAAAACAATGTCAATTTTTTTCCTGTGGATGTAAGCGGATTACCCGTTGATTTGTTGTATGGATCTTTACAAATTATCAAAATAATAATAGCCATGCAGATGTTCAGAGTAATTGGAAATGAACCAAAATTTCTGTTTCGGAAAGAAATATTTCTGCGACGTACGATATTGATTCGTACAGTTGTCGTAAACCCAAACTCTGGAGTTAGATAGCGGTACGTAACTACTTTAACGAAATAAGTTAACTTGATTCGTTATGATTTGGTAAACTTGACATTCGCTAGTTTTACTCAGAAGTTAAACAGCTAATCGATGTCAGTAAATATAGTTTGGAATATTGTTACTGGGATTAGTTTAGCAACTGTAAGCTAAGTCAGGACATATTACGAACACTTATGCACGAATTAAAAACAAAGCTCTTTCTATACTTTCATAGCTATGGCACTAACATGGCTTTGGATCGATGTGTATCCGATTATAACCAGTATACCGAGCAAATGCAATCTGTAATGGTTCAAAGATAATATTTGCAGTAGCTATCCATACCGTAAATATTTTTGTGAACGATCTACTAATTATAACCTATGACTACAATGTCTTTTATTTTGATTACGAATTCCGTTTTTATTTTGTGACCTAGATATGTGACCGCCTGCATTAAATATTGTAATATTAATTTTGAAGCCATATAACAACAACATGGTTTTCGAGTGCGTCCACGCTTTTGTGTAAAAGTTAATTTTCTCGTTTTTGTTCTCTATCCTCATATATTACGTTTTCCACTGTTCGGAAGGAGAATATATTGTAAACTGATACTTAATATTATTACCTACTAGCTGCAATACCCGCGCAAGATTATATCCCACATTTAAACGAACAAAGACTGTTTAAAAAGAACATTCGAGAAAATACGTTAATATTCGAGAATATTCTAGAACTTTCTAAAACATTCAAGAATGCTCCAGCACTCTGTTTCCAGCTGACACTCTTTCGACTCCCATATGTCTAACTTCAACCCCTGTAGTTCCGTACTGGAAGCTACTTGATGTATGGAGGATGAAGGATTACCATACCATATAAGCAACATGTGGCTGAGATTGTTGGTTGCCGAGTTAAGTGGCACGCATTGAACAATCACACTGGCAGTTTTATGTATAATGGTTACTTTAATAACAATGAAAACAACCTTAACACTTCCATACGAGTGCTTGTTTCAAAGAAACATAGCTGCTACTGAACTCACTGCACATTCGTGTTTCATATGTCAGTGGCAAGTAGCAGCGTAATAATATAATTGCAAGGAGACATTCACGCAAACACAGCACAGGCACTACTTGGGTAACAGTTCCCTCAGAAGGGTTACCAACAATGTAACTAAAAAAACTGCTATGAACACTACTTCAAATTAATTAAATATTCTGGGAAATTGACAGAAAGCGTTACGATAAAACATTGTATTTTGGAATTGCAACAAAATCTTATTTTCAAGTTTAAATGAGATGTTCAAAGTTCATTTTATACATAGGAAATGATATCCGCACGGCAAGCAACTGAAGTAATCACAACGCTCACGAGTAGTTAAAGTCGTCCATGCCGATATACAATTCCTAATGTTTTTTTTTAATGTTTCTTGTAATGAGGCAGAATGACAAACTGTATTACTGTGGACAAAATATTGCAATGGCGTATGTCCACAATAATACAGTCTATAATACAATTACTTTTATACTCGTGGGTATAACATTACGCATGCATAGCATAATATGTACAAGGTACGGTATAAGAGATACGGTGTTTTCTTCGAGATCGTATTTGCACGATGTCTAATGTGTTTAGTTTCTTCAAACACTGCGTTGTGAACCGTGTAACTGTACCTTTATTACTTCGAACGCAGACTATTAAGATTTTCGCAATTATTCTACTCGAAACATGTAAGAAGTAATTACTAATTCAACCTAACCTCTGGGATAAATTCACCTGCATATATACATAACATACATTAACTGAGAAACTCGACATAAGTGTTTGTTTACCCGCCATATTGGTTGCGATAATATCGTGTGTGTCAGTCATGTGAGTCGTCCATTTCTAAATAATATTAAGTCCATAACGTAAATTTTTTTACGAAAGAGGAAAAAAACGTCAAATTGACCTATATCCAAACAAGATGTTTAAGGTTGAAAAAAATTAGTACATATTCGTTATTTTGTGGACTTAACGAGTTTTGTAAATGTTTTGTGTAACAAAACGACGGAATCGGGTAGTTCGGAGATAGCATTTAAACTGTGTTTTTAAGCACGTAGTTTAATATTATTTTTAAATAATCGACTTGGTCCACTATAAAAAACACGACGAGAGCAATACATAGACAATATATTGTTTTGGTTGTCTACTGTCCGATAATATTAATTTTACATGTTCACCAACTAACACAGTCAAATTCTAAGTTATTATACACTAAACAATCATAAACCTAATTTAGCTAACGTTGTTGACTACGATGTCATGTAGTTGCTGCCTTGTTGACTGCTACATGACTACAACACACAGTAGTGGAGTGTCTAACCTTGTAGCCTCAAGAACTAACATATAAGACTGCAGTATAGGATAGGTACAGAGTAGTTGTCCTGCTACACTAGATGTGTTGTTGACTACGTTGACTTGTAGTAGCTGCCTCGTTGACTGCTACATGACTACAACACACAGTAGTGGAGTGTCTAACCTTGTAGCCTCAAGAACTAACATATAAGACTGCAGTATAGGATAGGTACAGTGTAGTTGTCCTGCAACACTAGATGTGTTGTTGACTACGTTGACTTGTAGTAGCTGCCT